>LUCG01285814.1:0-10124 GCA_001633085.1 Carthamus tinctorius | reverse complement strand
TCACGTTCACAACCAAAAAGTGGTTCACATTTGAACCTTCCTCTATATATATATATATATATACATACTATGTAAGTGTGTAGTTTTAAAAGATGGAGAGTTTTCATCACATTTTACTACATTAGTAAGACTTGATTGTTATCTTATATTTTACCATTTTATATTTTTAAGAGTTGATGTTCTTGATGAAAGTAAAGATGAAAGTAAACCAAGAAAAAGATGGAGATGTTTTCAAAAAAGAATAAGAGAGATCAATATGAATACGAAATATTAGTCTTTGTTGATGATGAAAAACACGTTTTTTCTTTAATTCCTTAAAGGTATTTTTAATATTTTAAATAACTTTCATACATTTTCATTTTAGTATAATTTAGTATTTATTTATACGATATGGAAATATATGTGATTGATGGAAAAAAAAAATACAATTTTGAGTAAATTACATATTTGGTTCTTCTGGTTTACACTTAATTGCACTATTGATTTCTATTTTAAAATAATTGTGCAATATAATGTAAACCATAGGGACCATTTTCATAATTATTTTAAATTAGGGACCAATAGTACAATTATGTGTAAACCACAGGGACCAAATATGTAATTTACTCTACAATTTTTATGAAATTTTAGAGAATTATTTAAATTTATAAATTTTAATCTATTATGTATTATCTATGTCTTTTTATTTTAGAATAGTTTTAAATAATCCATTTTAAAAAATATCTTCAAAACTTGTGATATTTCCATAGCGATCTTACAAACTCTTTGAATTTGAGTTTTGAGATTATAAAGATTTTATGTAAACTTTTGAGTAAATTACATATTTGGTCCCTGTGATTTACATATAATTTCACAATTGGTCCCTAATTTAAAATAATTATGGAAATGGTTCCTATGGTTTACATTATATTGCACTACTGCTCCCTATGGTTTACACTATATTGCACTACTGCTCCCTATGGTTTACATTATATTGCACTATTGGTCCCTATGTTTAACAAATTGATTTCACATGGAGTTAGGGTTTGGGGACCAATAGTGCAATATAATGTAAACCATAAGGACCAAATCCATAATTATTTTAAAATAGGGACCAATAGTGCAATTAAGTGTAAACCACATGGACCAAATATGTAATTTACTCTAAACTTTTTGTTTGAATTAGCTTTATAAAAATGGAAAAAACATGAGAATGTGTATGGAATTTTACAAATATGAAAAATCCTTAAAGAATTACTATTTTTATTATATTCCCATAGATAAAATCTTGATGTTAATTTTTTTAAATAACTAATATTTTATTATATATAATTTTTTAACAATATAGATATTGTTATAAAATCTATAAAATAATATGTTAAAGTTGAATATCTTTTCCTTTGAATTCTTTAATTTAATTTTTTTTCTAAATAATGATGGATATTCTCTTGATTTTGCTTTCACATATTTTCCACAACTTTTTTAGAAATGAAGAAAACACAAAAGATAAATTTGCCTTCATATTTAGAGGAACTCCTAAAAAGTAATTATCATAAAATAAAATAAAATTTTATTATATTGCATAAGCAAGAAACCTTGAGATTGGTTTCTTAGTAGCTTAATCAATTTAATGTGACTTATAACTTATTCAATCAATTATACAGGATTGTTTGACAGTGGCTTAACAAATGTAGAAAATGATTTAATAAGCTTTTAGACTGAAGTTTTATACAGAAAGTTAATGTGGCACTTGGTTTGTAGGTTTTGAAAGAATCTGATAAAATTGAAATGTTGAATTATATTAATTGGATTTCATTCTTTAGTTTGGTTCATTCTTTTTTTGTAGAAAAATTTCTGAATTCCATTAAATTTCATAAATGAGTGAATTTGACATTTCTTAGCAACTACTACGTATTTTGACGAAATGAAATGAAATTTCATAATATCCGATGTACCCCCCGATCCAGTATAACCTAATAACAAAAAGTTATATTATCATTTACTTAGTAATTACTTTATTAATTTATTTAATACCTTTTTAGTTTATTTATAATTTTTTTCTTAAAAAATTATTAAATAACTATTTTATTAAGTTATATTAAATATTTGATAATTATTTTAGTAGTTATTTAATTAAAAAATCAGGTTTATTAAATTATTTATATATTATTTTAGTAAACTATATAATAATTATTTTTATTAAATTATATTAAAACATTTAATAATTATTTTAGTTTAGTTAAAAAATAAAGCATTTAACTACTATTTTATTAAAACATTTTGTGTTAAAAAACTAAAATTATTAAAAACGGTATTTTGATCATTTTCTAAAATTTTATTCCAATTTTAAAACTACATTTTGTGAACCAAACGGGCAGATACCAATTTCTATAACATATTTCATTCTAATTTCGTCAACCAAACAAATGGTCAAACCTGACAACATTTCATTCCAATTTTTTCGAAGTCATATTTTTCCTAACAGATTCCGTTCATCCAAAAATATTCTATAAACCAAATACCACCTAATTTTTTTTTCTCAAACATGTCATTATTAATTAAAAAACATGCTCATTTCATATAAAAAAATCATCCCAAACAAAAAAATATTTTCCATTTATACAAACACATTTAATTCATACAAATACTTATCCATACAGAATTTAATAAAAAATTCAATCCAACCACCCGTTCATATTAAATATTTATAAAAAACAAATAATATTTCGATAATACAATTAATATCATAATCTCTAAACAAAAAAACCCATCAAAATCAGATACGTTATAATCTTTAAAATAAAGAATCCGTTACAAAATAAACTATACCCAATTCCCAAAAACTCTAAAAAAAAAAACAAAAAGAGAAAAACCCCCAATAGTAGAAAGAAAGTTTAACAACCAACCTAGCTTTTTATCATGGTCGACATGACCACCACCTCCATTAGCACCACCACAATCACCACCACTTTCCTCCGATTAGCTAAGTTGTCGTTAACGTATTTCCCACATACATTCCAAAGCCCTTTTCAAAGGGTATTTTAACTCATAAAAATCCATGGAATATTACCTCCCTTCTTCCTAAATCCTATCTATGTGGCTGCAAACCCCTCTTCATATTTCCCTCTTTTCCCTTTAAATCTTTACCCATTTTTCCCTCAATTTCTCTTCTTTCTTTCCTTCCCAACAAAACCCATTTCGTGGTTTCTTTCTTTCTTTCTTTCTTTGTCGACCTTGATTTTTGATTTGATTTTGCCGGTAAGAAATTAGAATAAACTCAGCTATGCAGTCGTCATCTTCTTCATCGTCATCCGGAGGTTTAGAAACCAATAATGCCGTCAATTTTGTACCAAAATCGACTAATTTTGCGTTTGATTCCAGCTCTAACGGTTTAAGTTTAGATGGGTATTCTTCGATTGTGTCTAATTTTGTCCATTACGATAGAAAAATTGGGGATTTTAGGGCTGGTGGTGGTGGGAGGAGGAAATCTTGTAAAATTGTGTATTCTTTGAGTTCAGGAAGTAGAATTGGTGGTGGGTCTTCTGGGATCAATAAGTTCTTCAATGAGTTTAATAAGTTTGTTAGGTTTCATTGTGACAAGATCCCACTTGGGTTTGCTTCAATGAAGCTTACTTCAGAGAACATTTGTGGACTAGGGGAAGGAAATGGTGGGGTTTTGGAGGATGAGGCATTGCCCTTGAGTGGCTTTGAGTCAAATGGCAAGAAGAAGGTGTTGATTTTGATGAGTGATACTGGTGGTGGTCATAGGGCTTCTGCTGAAGCAATCAAATGGGCTTTTAATGAGAAGTTTGGCGACGAATATGAGGTTAAATTTCCTTTGTGTATTTGGGTTTTTGGTTGTTGTTATGTTGGTGGGAATGTGTTTTTATTGGGTAAAAAGTTGTGTGTGTGTGTGTTTTTTTGTTCTTCAGGTGTTTGTGACGGATCTATGGACGGATCATACTCCGTGGCCGTTTAATCAGTTGCCGAGAAGTTATAACTTTTTGGTTAAACATGGGTCGTTGTGGAGGATGACTTATTATGCTTCGGCTCCTCGTGTGGTGCACCAATCGAATTTTGCGGCCACCTCCACGTTTATAGCCCGGTGAAGCTTCTTGCCTTCTTATTTGGTGTTCAAATTGGTTGGTTTTTGATGTTGGTTTGTTTAGATTTGTGTAATGGAGATGGTATAGCTTCCGAAAAAGTATCTGAAGTGTTATATCTTGCTATATTATTTGAGAATTTGTGCATACTCTATTAAGCTAATATACCCCTTTTCGTAGAATTATTATGTATGTTGTGAATGGTAAAAAGAAAATTTAGAAAAAGGATCATGAACGTGTGCTTTGGTTTAAAATCTAAATATGGCTCCATTTTACAGTATTAAGCTAAACCAAACAAACCCAATATATCTGTAACACCCCAAATCCCAAAGCAACAGGTTGACCCAATAACTTTGAATCCAACCTTAAAACCATGGTGGAATTTATTGGTAGCCCACAATTTAAGGCTTATAAGGAGCTCATGAATCCAATTTTCTATACATGTGAGCAGTGTGCGTGAGCATTTACTTCAAAAAAAGAGCTTATGTTTTGTGTATGGTTTCAAGAATAATCTGTAACTAGATTAGGTACGTTTAAATGCCTCATAGAAACAATTGAAGCAACCTTCTTATCATCGTATTTCCATTTCCCCGTTTACACACCATAGGGATTGTAGTTGATTTCCGTGACTAATTTGTCTATCATCTATATGTATTTTCATAGAGAGGTTGCAAAAGGTCTTATGAAGTACCAACCGGATATCATCATCAGTGTACATCCTCTAATGCAACATGTACCTCTTCGGATCTTGAGATCAAAGGGTCTTTTGGACAAGATTGTATTCACTACGGTGGTTACGGATTTAAGCACCTGCCATCCTACATGGTCCGTGTTGCACTTTAAATATTTTAACTTGCACTCTCTTTTTTTTCTTTCTTGTTACACTGTTGCACAAGTTGAGAAGGGTAGAGGATAACTCTACGTACATCCCACCCCNGGGGGGGGGGTACGCATAATCAACCACTCTACCCTTTGGGGTAGAGGATACCTCTACGTACATCCCACTCTCCAGACATTGCGTTGAAGCAGGATATATTGGGGGTGGGATGTACGAAAAAAACCACTCAACTCAACTATTTGAATGGTAAATTTGAGCAAGATATACTGGGAGGGGGGATATATATGCAGAAACAACTGCTATACTCTTGGGGGTAGAGGTGAGATCTGTGTACATCATACCCCCGAGTCCCCGACCCCACCTCAGGGTAGGATGCACTGGGTTCGTTTGGTTTGGTCTTGTTTTACACTGTTTTGAATGGTAAATTTGAGCTTTTGTCTTGTTGCTTATGTGATAGGTTTCATAAGCTTGTAACAAGATGCTATTGCCCTACGGAAGAGGTGGCAAAACGGGCCTCAAAGGCCGGACTTCAGTCTTCTCAGATAAAAGTTTATGGTCTACCCGTTCGACCATCTTTTGTTAAGCCCATTCGTCCCAAGGTTGGAGTCTTTTTGTTGAAAAATAGTACATAGTGCAAGTTTGTAGGTCAAACTTAATGATATTATGTGTTGGAAATAGGATGAATTGAGGAGGGAGCTTGGTATGGATGAAGATCTCCCGGCCGTGTTACTGATGGGCGGTGGGGAGGGGATGGGTCCCATTGAGGCCACGGCTAAGGCACTAGGGAAGGCATTGTATGATGAAAATCTTGGCGAGCCAATTGGTCAAGTACTCGTAATTTGCGGTCGCAACAAAAAGCTCGCCAACAAATTGCTTTCAACCGAGTGGAAGATTCCCATCCAGGTATCCCCATCATCATAATCATCATCATCATCTCAATGATAATTCATCATCATCATCATCATAATGGGATAACTTTGGATTTCAGGTGAAGGGGTTTGTCACTAAGATGGAAGAATGCATGGGTGCTTGTGATTGTATTATTACCAAGGTAAAACATGTTCTTTATTCGCTCCATTTGTCCCAAAGAAAAGATCCATTTTTAACATTTATGAGATTTAAATGTAGTAATTTCTAAATTCAAAAATGAGTACTTTTTTTAGTTTCTTTAGCCCCAAAAGAGTCGATTGTAATACTCTATGTGATCGGGATGTCCCAAAAATAAATGCAACATTTTTCTTTTTGCAGTGTGTCGATCCAATCTTACATTTCCTTTTCATTCATGACCATCACAAAATAGTTGTAATATTGATCTTTCTTCACAAGATTAGCTCCATTTTCAATCACGTTTGATTAATAGTCCAACAGTTAGATTCACAAAAACCTTGCATCTATTATGAGAAGAAGGAATGGAAGTTGAGTTAACATTGAGAAGCATGAGAAGTGGATCAGAACCCTTGATCTCTTTTAATCTCATGCCCTCCCATGAATTGGGCTTTAGAAGGGCGTTGATCTGGTGCATCTCATCCTAATGTGCATCCAACGGTTGATAAGCACTTCTCACGCTTCTCACATCAACCTCAGCTACTCATTGGAAGCCAACCCACGGAGGAATTATACATTTTATGTCGTTATTACTTCTTTCTACACAAATGAAGTGATCCTTGACAAATTTGAAGTTATAATATAACTTATTTGACACTTCAAACTTCAAATGTCACATTTGTCTAATAGAGACTTATTTGTTACTTATTTATTTCTGGTAGGCTGGCCCGGGAACCATTGCAGAAGCTATGATCCGAGGACTTCCCATAATTCTAAACGATTACATTGCTGGGCAGGTAATTGTGTTATTGAAGTTGGTTTTCGTTCTTACAATGTTTTTGCCTTCTTTTATCGCATTCACATTCTTCGAACAATATTTGAAATTAATGATAACATATTGATGTTAGCACCGAAAAGAGTGCCAAAAAATTGGGTGAATTGAATCACATGTTCGTAAAATGAACACGTAGAAAAGTGTCAATTTAGAGACTGTGGACTTAGCTCCTGTTTGTTTTTAAAAAAAGAACTCTTAATACCTCTTAAGTCTAAATCGGTAAGACCTTTCTACATTCAAACCATTTTTTTTATTTTTTTCCTTCCAGATTTCAGAGCTTCTTAAGTCTTAATTCTTAAATACATCTGAAATAAGAAGTGGTAACCTAGCTTCTTAAAACGCCTCTTAATCATCGCTCGAGTTCACAACTTTGATTAATGTGGTCTTCCATAACTTTGTTTATTTTCTTTCCCATGTCACTTGCTATGTTGGGTTTCCTCTCTTTTAAAATTTGTATGTAACTAATTCAAATTTCAGACTTAATACGTTACAAAAGCAAACAGTCGTATTGATTCAGATTTCAGACTTCAGCACTACCTCTTATTAGTCAGAAGTGAAATAAGACTTCAGACCTCTTAAAAAACAAACTACACTTTATTTTGGGATGGAGGAGTGCTTTCCCATCCACAAAAGTAGGTGTAAACGGGTTTTTGTGGGTTATTGCGTTGCTTCCCACTTTTATTAAACCGATTTAGGAACCAAAGGTTGCACACAATATTATGCTATTTTTCTCATATGTTACTTGCACCCTTGTTTCCTTTTAAAATTTGTTTTGCAAGCTGAGAGTCTTTACGGAAATGATCTACCTTTGTAATAGACCTCGATTTTTGGTCATTTTAGAAATATGATGTCGGTCATATTCATATCTGCTATGGGTTTCCGCTTTCAAATGTATCACTTCTTTTTAGGAGCCCACGGATAGTGATTGTTGCACAAATTTCACCTGCGATTGTGAAATTCCTGCATAAAATAGTTGTACCCCGTGCTTTATAAGCTATACACAAGTAAACTTTTCTCGATTGGTCAACAATTTCTTGAACATCACTTCGGTTTTCTTGTTCTGAACTTTCTATCCCTTTGAGTCCTTGCTCAATCACAAACAGTCTCTCCGTTTCCTGGGATAGAGGTAGAGGTCAGGTCTGCATAAATCTGATCCCCATACTCCACTTCCAAGTTGGATATATTGAGTTAGGGGTTGTTCAATTGTTTTTCCATTAAACCCTTGTATGGATTAAGCTAAATTGTTTATTTTATTTGTTACCTTGAATAAACAGTATGAATGACATAAATGACTATTTTACCCTTCAGTCTAGATTAAACAAAGGTTTGGTTAATTAACCGGTAAGAGGACTCCTTAGCAACTGAAAGGTACCGTTGCAAAAAAGGAACCCTGGTGCACCAGGGTCATCTTTTTATATAATATTTATATACAGCAAAACTTACCTGTACCCACCGGCCACCGGGCCATTGACCCTTGGCCAATTGGGTCAAGGTGGGGTTGTATCTATATGTATCTTAATGTCCGGTTGCATATAACTGTGACCATTCTGTTATGAAATTTACATAGTTGCTCTGTATGTTTTTAAACCCAGTAGGTCTTACGTCACTTATGGCTCTATTTTCATACAGGAAGTCGGGAATGTACCATATGTGGTGGAAAACGGATGTGGGAAATTTTCGAAGTCGCCAAAAGAAATCGCGCATATCGTTGGTCAATGGTTTGGTCCAAAAGCGCACGAGCTCCAAGCGATGTCGCAAAACGCGTTGAGGCTGGCACGGCCGGATTCGGTGTTCAAAATCGTTCAAGATCTTCATGAGCTTGTGAAGCAGAGAAGTCTAGTTATGCAGTATTCTGCAGCAACTTAGATGAGAGTGATTGATTATAAAAGCTACTTGTGTAACAAAAACAATTTTGACTTCTGTTTTAGCAAGTTATATGCTTTAAAGGGATTTCACATTGTTTTGCACAAAAAGGGTATCATAAACATTCAAAATGCATATCTTTAAACATATTTTTCTTATTATATGGTTATAATATGCAAGATTTTAGTGGCGGGTTTTTGGGTATGTGTTCTTTTATATATTTGCAACTTGTTTTTGACAAAATAATCCAGACCCTACTTCTTTGTAAGATATACTGGGTTTGTTTAGTTTAGTTCGTTTTTTGGCAAGTTTAAGTGCCTTTTGAATATAAGGAAGAAAGAGCCAAAGTGGTATTGGCAAAAAGGCGGAGATATTGTGAGAAGGCACGGCATCATTATTTCAAGCGTTACAACTGTATTAGTCTTCAAGAATACCCATTACTTTTGGTTTGACTTATTTGGTCAAACTATTGACTTTTTGGTTCAAAACATAACGGAAAAAATTCTTCCTATCATGTAAGAGTAGAATTTTGAACAAAGAAGTTGTATGCAAACTTTATCTTTATCCAAAGGGGTAAAGTGTGTGTTGTAATATTGTTCTTTGAGACCTCCTTCCCAAATCCCAAATAGAAACAAGTATTTGAATTATTGTTTTCGATTCAAAATTGTGATTCGTTTATCATATATGATTGTCTTGAAAATTAGTGTTGTAAAATATATCTAGTTTCTTTTTAACGTAGTTGTATTACTTTGCATTATTAATCAATTTTTAATCTTTTTGAAAAGGTTCACCTAGGCTTTGCCTAGATTACATCCTTAGCAAGTTGCAGCCGTATCGGACTATATTATTGACCAAATTCAGTACTAAAAATATACAAAAAAGTTGAACATTAACAGGTTCAAATTACTTGACTTAAATACATATTACTATAGGCGAAGGATCATGTGAGAAATGCAATTAACGGGTGAGAAGTATGACAAAATGAATCTGAACGTTGAACTCTTTAATCTGATACCCCTCCATGAATTGCGTTTTAGTAGGGAATTAAATAATTGCATCTTATCAGTAATCAATCGGTGCCTCACATCCAAATATGCATTCACGTGCATTCAACGATTGGTAACCAATTCTCACGTTAACCTGAGCTTCTTACCAGCACCTAACTCTACTGTCATAACAATTATTTTAAAATTTTTACTACAATAACAGTCTATCTACACTACGAAATGCTTTCTCTTTGTATAAACCCTTGGATGAGATGAAAATCTTGATGGTTAGTTATAAATAATATAACTATGTAAGGGACTAATTTTGATATAAAATAGAGTATTTGGGGGTTAATAGTGTAAGAAAACATATTCAATGAATAAAACGTGAACATTGAGCAATAGTTCAGGGGTCTAAGAGGGTGTTTGGGATTGCTTTTAAAAAGTGCTTATTGACTTATTGGCTTTTCAAAAAG
>LUCG01285788.1:0-22560 GCA_001633085.1 Carthamus tinctorius | reverse complement strand
ATATATATATATATATATCTTTTCCAAAGTGGTGTATGTAAAATCATTAAGAGGCCTTTAGTTCACATCAATAGTGATGTGTTTCAATCCTGTTTCTTATATTAGACAATTCTCTTATGCAGGTTGTTGGGACCCTATATACCCATCATCAGAAATGTGTTATAGTGGATACACCGGCCTCCGGAAATTACAGGAAGATATCTGCATTTATTGGAGGTCTGGACCTCTGTAACGGACGCTACGACACACCACAGCATCGCTTATTTCGTGATCGTGGCACTGTATTTGAGAACGATTACCAGAATCCTTCGTTTTATGTAAGTCTATAATGTAGTACTAAATTTAATACCTGTTTCGGCTTTGATTTGACATAATTATATCTTCACAATCAGCAACGTTCCATACTGTTAACCACAAGGGTTTGTGGCGTACTGGTTGAGGCCCTGAGAGATGTGGTGGAATATCCCATCTGCCCAGGGTTTCTTCTGCTGGTGCAAGCTCTGATGCCCGTTGCATTTCCATGTTTTTTCAAACAAGGAAGAGATCACGCAACTCAAAAATTGACTTTTTAACACGCGTCACCTATTGTAAAAATCAACTTACTCTTCATTCTGCATGCTATACATCCTAGGCTGTCGATTAAGGTGTATCTGACAATATGATTCGAAATAAATCTCGTTTATCCTCTACCTCTTCCTTTTCTCATTCATTGGTACAATTCGCTGATGGATCTTTATCCCCTTTTAGCGGCGTAGGTCCAACCTGCATACACAGATTAACCTTATCATCTATCTTGTATGTAACAACATTTCCTGTAAGTCTTATTTCTGGTCGTCAACTTACGTGCAACTTAAACTGTGGTGTGACTTTCTGTCAACTCAACTGATCTTAAGCTTCCATGAGGCTGAAAGCTATTAATCACAAGTTCTCTCCCCCCTATGCTTGTCCAGTCTTCGACCCATCCTGAGTCTCCTCTCAAGTAATGTTTAATTCTGATTCCGATTTCTTGTGAACTCAATATGGTCCAGGTGAAGGGCTACGAGGGTGTTCCTTAGCTTTCTATTCTTTTTGAGGTTTTCCCTTGAACCTGACCCTATAATATATATATATAAATATATATAACAGCCTCTCTACCCCTTGGGGTAGAGGTATGGTCTCCGTACATCATATCCTCCTCCAGGTGGGATATACTTGTTTGGTTATACCGGGACAATAACAGGTATTCAGGTTGGTAAATGGAACATGATAATCTTCGTAATTGTTTTCTACTCTCATTTCAAGTTATTGCAAGAAGTTCCACAATTAGGTAGATGCTTCAATAGCCAAAAGTTTCTCTGCTGTGGGACAAGGGATAAATAACTTTTATTCATTCAACTGTCTGTTTTTCAGCTTTGAGACTGTACACATACCATATTCTTTCTATGATAGTCAGGTATAAAATGTCCACGACAACCCTGGCATGATTTACACTGCAAAATTGATGGTCCTGCTGCACATGATGTGCTCAAAAACTTCGAACAAAGGTGGAAAAAAGCTACAAAATGGTCCCGAGTTGGCGTAAAAAAATTCTCCCATTGGAACGACGATTCATTTTTTAAATTAGACCGCAATCCATGGATACTTTGCCCTTCGTCGAAGGTTCCAAATGACGCTCAAGAACTGCAGGTTTCGAAGGCAAAAGATCCTGAAAACTGGCATGTTCAGGTTTGCAACTTTAACCAAGGTTGGTTCTAGAGGTGGCAAAAAACCTGTCCTGGGTTGGGCCGCTTCGGGCCCAAATCGGTCCCGGTCTCGGGCTGGGACGGGCACCCACCAAAATACGGGCCGGTTAAGCTTTACAAAGCCTGGTTATGAGGACCGGTCCTGGGCCGAGCCCATATCGTCCCCTCGTATAAATTTTCTATTTATTTTTTCTAAATTGATTTTTAACATATAAAAATATTTTTTGAAGAATTTGGTCAATCAAATACACTAACAAATACGTTTTTTTTATTATAATTGGGTCAATCAAATACACTAAAAAGAGCACCTGTTTTTTATAAAGAGTTCAATCAAATATAATTTAAAATGCTTCATTTGGCCAACCGAATACACTAAAAATACACTTAATAATACATTCTCGTCTTCAATCAAATACATTTAAAAATAAATTTTAAATAAAAAATCAGGCCGGGCCTTGATTTCTGCCTAAAAGTGTAACCGGTCCTTGATTGACGGTCCCAAACCGGCCCTAAACGGTGCCAGGCCCGGCCCGTTTGGCCATCTCTAGTTGGTTTCTGTCAAAAATTTGGATGCACTCTATTAACCTTTATTTTGTTGGGTTTCTTAATGTGGACAGCTTTTCCGCTCAATCGATTCAGGTTCTTTGGAAGGATTTCCCAAAGATGTTCGAGCAGCTGAGTCTCAGGTTTATCTTGATTACAGTATAAAGAAGTTTCAGGCAACTGGAAGTTTGTTGAAACAAGTGCTATGTTTTGACATTATTATAACGTTTTCGTGTAGTAGAATCTGGTTGGCTCCAAAAATCTGGTGATTGATACAAGCATTCAAAGGGCATACATTCAAGCCATAAGATCTGCCAAACACTTCATTTACATTGAGAATCAATATTTTTTTGGTTCATCGTATGCATGGTCATCCAATAGCGATGCAGGTTTGTGCAATTGTCAACAAGAAGTTGCATATAATGCTTATGTGTTTAAGATGTTTAGGCTGCATTTGGTACATGGGACGGGACTGGATTGGACTGGACAGAATATGACAAAAGTCACTATCCCACGGCAATTCATAAGGATATTTCAAAATGAATAAAACATACTTTTTCCTTTGTACAAATCGGCTATTTTCGAACTACCATCAATTATATCAAAGTCTTCTTTCAAATTTGGTACTATTATATATGTATGTATCTATTCATGTATATGAAATCTGTAAAAGTGTTTATATATTAACTAATTATAATATTTAATTAATTTATGTCATTTATAACTATTATATGAGATAAAATCAGCAAGCAACTTTTAGAGGCAACTTGTCTAGTTCTGTTCTGTCTTATCTTATCTGATCCTAGTTGTACCAAACACTAGACCGACAATTTGTCATGTCCAGTCCTGCTCTCTTGTCCTATTTAGTTGGTCGTACCAACTACCAAACACTACGTAGACAATTTGTCATATGCAGTCCTGCTCTCTTGTCCTATTTAGTTCCGTCCCGGTCAGTCTAGTCCTAGTCGTACCAAACACTACACAGACAACTTGTCATATCCAGTCATGTCTGCATACCAAATGCTACCTTAATGCTCATTGTTACCCCGGTGTGGTGCTAACATTCAATTCAAGTTTTTGAAGTGTTATTAAGATCTAGCCCATAATAAGTGCCACAGATTATTTTTTGAAGATCTTTTCTCAGTTGTACTTAGTTGTACAATAAGCTACATTAGTTGTATTTTATGTATCTAAACATTTACTTCTATTAGTTCATGGCCATGAATTCTCTACTTCCTTTGTTATCATAACTAGGCGCTGATCATTTGATCCCAATGGAGCTGGCATTGAAAATTGCTAGTAAGATAAGGGCAAACGAGAGGTTTTCGGTTTATGTTGTCGTTCCAATGTGGCCAGAAGGCATTCCTACTTCTGCGGCTGTTCAAGGAATCTTGTTTTGGCAGGTAATAAGCATAAGATTTCCCATCTTCTTGACAGTCTATTTAGAAGATTGATTGTTTACCTCTTAATAGTTCCATTAAGAGGCAACATCTGAATTGCTAAGAGGTGAATCTTGTTTGGCAAAAAATAGCTTGCCTCTTAATGGTGGTTCATAAACAAACAGTTTTGCATCTTGGGCCTCCCTCAAGCATTCAGCACCCTAATTTCATTCTGAACAATTACCAAACAACCATATTTCATTTTGCACTATATCATAAGAGCCTATTAATCATTTTGACCACTTAATTATTCTGCACCAAACCATTCAGCAACTGTCAAACAGCTCCTGAATGGTGTGTACTACCACAATGAAAACAGTTGAAATGAAGATTACGAAGTATCCCAAGCATATTTTTCCTGATTAGAAAGTTTGTTAAGGTAATGAGTTAGGTTCATACGACAACAGTAACCAAATAAGAGAACAAGAAAACAGTCGAATCACATGTGATTTTACACCAAAATCACGTGTAAAATCACATGTGATTCCCACGACTTTGGCCGTGGCCTGCAACCATACACCCTTGCATTAACCATTAATGTAAAATCACATGTAATTTTGCATGTGATTTGGCCGTTTCCGTGTTCTCTTATTTGGTTACTGTTCTCGAACCTTCCTCATGATACATAGCACTTGTATTTTGTAACACACACTCAAATTCCAATAGAATTCCCGGTTAAGACCATCTCCAACCCTTTACTCTATTATTTACACTTCTTTCTAGACGGAAATAGTGCAAAAAGTACATTTCACGTCTTTATCAGAGATAAAACATAAATTAAGTTCATAAAAGCTAATTGTTGTTGATATTCCAGGGACAAACTATCCAAATGATGTACGGAGTTATTGCTCGAGAGATCACGAATTCGGGGATCGAGAATGCACATCCACAGGACTACTTAAATTTCTACTGCCTCGGAAACCGTGAACGATGCAAGGAAGATGGCAAAAAATGTCTAGATGGCAGCTCGGTAGTGATGCAGCTTTCAATATATCTTTAGAAGTTTACTCGCGCAATGCAGCCAGATACATCTCGATTTTAATATTTTATTTTATTCTTTGTCTCTATTGACGTTATAATATGATTTTATTTTTGAATAAAATATAAATTTGAAGATATCATAAAATACGAGGAAAATATGATTAATAGCTATTTAAAAGTTCTTGTTTTTTTTTGTGATTTCTTTAATTCAAAATTTGTTATTATAATTTAATTTAAGTTTAATAACAAAGTAATTTTATTTTGGTTTATTAATATATTTTTTTATAAAGATAATAATTAAGTATTTTGATAAAACTCAATCATTATCCTAATATTTTATCTTTTATAAAATGAGATGTTTTTCGTGTATTTGATTATGTTTATCTACAATTTGTTACACGAGTTCAAACTTGGAGCTTTAATAAGTTGTACTTATGCATAATCTATTTGTAATCTTGAATTTTAAGTAATATGCATCAATAAACAGTACTTTATGCATAAAAAATGGTTCTTAAGTGTTTTTGTCAAATGCTTTATACTATATAATATAGTATAAATAATTTGAGATAGTATTCAGCAAGTGGAACTTGCTTAAAAGATGATTGATTAAGAAAACACTTGGTTTACTTTCTTGCAGGTTTCGGCTTCTCAAAAGAACGGAAGGTTCATGATTTACGTACACGCAAAGGGAATGATAGTAGATGACGAGTATGTGATATTGGGATCTGCCAACATCAACCAAAGATCCATGGCTGGTTCACGAGATACGGAGATAGCCATGGGGGCTTATCAACCCCATCATACATGGGCTCGAAAGAGAAGTCACCCACATGGTCAAGTTAGTATACTCGTTTTGACTATGTCGTTTGGTACTCCGGATATTGGTTGTCACATGTATGGTGTGACAATTAGGGGCTGTTTGTCTACCTCTTAATAGTTCCATTAGGAGGCAATCTCTAAATAGCTAAGAGGTGAATCTCGTTTGGTAAAGAAAAGTCTGAACAATCACCAAACCATTAATTATCTTTTCTGTCCACTTAATTATCTTAACAGTCATATTTTTGACCACTTAATTATCTTGCACCAAACCATTTAGCAATTGCCAAACAGCCCCTTAGGATTGGACATAACTTAGTGGGATAAAAAGTGTATTTTTTCTGTCCCAGCCAAAATAGATGCAACAAAAATATCAGGGAGGTGGAACAAGTTTGGTAAATTACTAAACTACCCATGTCAAATTATAACTCTAAATCCTCCGGCGTGTAGTTGAGTTGGCAAAAGGGAAGGGGTGATTTTGCCCAAATACAATACAGGTCCCTAGCCTCAGCCGTTGAGTGAGTAAAAAATACACCCACACTGGTCTCTTTGGAGGCCAGGTTCCGTGTGGGGCTGGTTAGAGTTGCAAGTAATCAACTTTTTACCCAAAATTAAAACAGTAAAACCTTCTATAACTTCCACCTACCTACCGCACTCTCGCCCGTCCAGTACTGTCCAGTTCCATCCGCATACCAAAAGCACCCTCAAACCACTCCTTATTGAGCTTCGCTTTTTATAATTTTCACATCTTTCATCATCAACGGTGGTTTTAGGTGCATGGATACCGAATGTCTCTATGGGCCGAACATCTAGGCAAGATCGAAGATTACTTCAAGGAGCCACAAAGTTTAGCCTGCGTAAAGAGTATAAACGAGTTTGCCGAAGAGAACTGGGAGCGGTTCGCCTCGGACGATTTCACTCCGTTGCCGGGCCATCTTCTCAAGTACCCGATCAAAGTCGATCCCGATGGACAAGTACGCCCTTTACCCGGTTGCGAACATTTCCCGGATGTCGGAGGTAAGATCCTTGGTGCTGTATCTAACCTCCCTAATGCTTTGATTACATAAGTTCTTCATGCCCATATTTTCGTTAAAGAATTACGGTTTTGACCTCGAGGAGTGTCCCGTATCTAGACCGTACATCTGTTGTTATAAATAAACGGTGATCTTGGTGCACCAAGGCTCCTCGGGTTTACTAGTGTCGTTGAACCCGTGACGTTTTGGTCAAAGAGGATTAGCCTCAGCGGTTCGTTAGACGTTTTAGGATCGATATAGAGGTTTGGTTATCTCCTGAAACCCTTGGAGTTTAGGTCAAGTTTAGATGTGAATAATGTGTTTTTTTAGCTCGTTGTTGTTTGAACACATTGTTCATTCAGTCAATATATAACTGGAAATAAAAATTGCATATATTTGTAGAAATCTAAGAAATTCGTTGGCATTTGAACTTCTTTACATGATCCATTAAAATCCGCTGGTTTAAACGCGAATAGTAAATATTTTGAGAATTATGGGCATCAGGCGTTAACGCTTTACGCATGATGAATATCGTGATAAATGCTCATGATGGTAAATAACCCACAATAAAAGTGCACGCCATGCATGAACATTTTCGGTTATTATTCATCATTAATCACACATGAAGTAGTTGGTTTCACGATAAAACTTTTTGGCCTAGTGGTATCTGAGCCTTTGACCTGCCAGAAGGTCAAGGCTTTTTGAACCTCATCAAATGTAAAGAGACCGGTATCATAGCCTTTACAAGGAGGGTGTGTGAGTTCTTCTGTTGCATTTGCAGTATATAAATACTGTGACCTAGAGGTAGGTACATGGAAAAACCCAAAAAATGTAAAAAACTGATGAACACCCTGGTATCCATTCATCTGGACAATTAATTGAAGTGCACATGTTGGGGCGGAGCTAGGATTGAGGATCAGGGGGAGCACACCACTAACATAAAATCCATCAACAACGACATAAGTCCATGACCAGAGTTGTAAACCTTATCCAACGACATACGTATTAGTGATTCACAAAGATGTCGAAGAAGTAAAGAAACCATACTTTCTATAAAGCTTGTTAACTGTTTTAACCTCACTTTAAGAGTGCCTCTGACGTTTATCGGAAACGTATGATTTTAATCACTTAGGGGTTGTTTACTCAACGCTTAAGTGCTTATCCGTAAAATCCTAACACTAATTATACATTACTTATTTTGAGTCACCAAAAAGGGTATCCCGCACAACTTTCTCAGTAAGCAATAACCGTTGTAAGAGTCATCTTCCTCACTTACCGGAAAGACTCTCGCTCCTTGCCTTAGCTTTTATTGAGTGAGATTCTTGGTCCTTGTCGTATTCATCCAGTTAGGTAATTTGACTTGGTAAGCGTTTACCCAGGTAGGCATTTGGTAAACGGCCCTATTAGATGATGGTGATAAGAAACTTAGGGGGAGCGCATGCACCTTGTGGTGCTAATGTGGCATACCAGACAAATTGCTTACATGTGTGTACAGGTGCATATCATCCAAATGAATAAGTCTTCATCAGTTTTTCATTTTCTTTAATAAAATGATAGAGCCATTGGACAAATTTTGGTCTTTTCAACTCTATACAAAATCAAACTTTATGAAAAGTTCATTTAGAAATGGGACAAACAAATTAACCATAACTCAGTTGACAGTAACTTTTACAACCATACCAGCACCCTGGTGTGGTGCACAGTAAAAACTGTAAGTTCCCTTCTCAGTCAATGTGACTGTATATGTTTCTCCATCTGAATTCAACTAATCCTCCTCGCTCATCGATATCTTGGACGCGTCCGCGTCCGCGTCCGCCGGGATCTTGTGCGGGAACCCTTGTTCTTGAACACGATCTTCTCGCCCGCCGCGATGGTGAACGTCGACGGCGCGAAGACCAGGCCGCCGCCGTCGTCCCCCAGCAGCACCTCCCTGGCCAGCGCGTTGCTCGCCAGCAGCGCGCTCGCGGAGATGGCGAGGGCCGCGACGGCGGCGTCTCTCAGTGAGGCTCTAACTGAGAGCCTGGGGGCGGAGGTGGAGGCGGGTGGCGGCCCTCGAGGCGGTGGTGGCCTTGAGGCCGGTGAAAGATGGGATGAAAACAGCTGAAGATGTTATGCTTGCCATTGTTGAGAGGTTTTGGTGGGTATGGGAGAGATGTGTGGGATCTTATAAAGTGGGATTTTGTGGGTGATTTTTGTGATGGATTTTGTATGGAGTAGGAAATGTTATCCACTATGGTGACGTGGTGCTCTTTGATTGGTTGAAAAAGATTAATTATATATCCATACGTTATGGTAGGATGTAGGATGAAGAATGACGATAATTATGAAAAATTTGTTAGAATTTTCTATTTGTTAAAACATCATGATAAAAATGCATGTTATTCATGAACATTTTTGGTTATTCGTTATTCATTGTTAGTAATACATGAAACAATATATGTGTATATATATAGGGTCAGGTTCAAGGAAAAACCTTAAAAAAAAGGACCGTATGCATTTGTGCATAGACATAATTTATACTATACATACGTGTATAAAAAACAAAAAATAACTTAATTTACTGCTATGCACAAGTGCATATTATCCAGATGGAGGCCTACGAGGGTGTTTCTCGGTTTTCCCTTGACCCTCCCTCTCCCCCACTCTCTCTCTCCCTATGTATATACTTTGTGACTTGGAGGGAGATTCATAGAAAAAGCCCAAAAATATAAAAGCAATAAGGAATACCTTGGTAATCGTTTATCTATACACATGTGCACACAAGCAATTGAAGCTGTTTCTTGGTTTTTATGCATGTGTGAATGTTATGCACGTACCGCATGATTTGCTTACAAACTACTTATACAGGCGCGTATCGTCCAGATGAATGGCTTCCAGGGTTTTTCCCGGTTTCCTTGAACCTTAATACCTAAATGGAAGCCATACCATCAAAATTGCAACATCTTTTTTATTTTCCAAATAAAATGATAGAGCCATTGGATAAATCTTGGTCTCTTCAACTCTATACAAAACCAAACTTCATGAAAAGTTCATTTAGAATTGACACACAAATAAAAATTAACCATAACTCAATTGACAGTAACTTTTCCAACCATACCAGCACCCTGGTGTGGTGAACAGTAAAAGCTGTAAGTCCCCTTCTCAGTCAATGTGACCGCGTATGTGTCCCCGTTCGCGTTCAACAAGTCCTCCTCGCTCATCGATATCTTGGCCGCGTCCACGCCCGCCGGGATCTCGTCCTCGTCGAACACCACGTTGTGCGGGAACCCTCTGTTGTTCTTGAACACGATCTTCTCGCCCGACGCCACGGAGAACGTCGACGGCTCGAAGACCAGGCCGCCGTCGTCCCCTCCCAGCAGGACCTCCACTGCCAGCGCGTTGCCCGCCAGCAACGCGCTCGCGGAGATGGCGAGGGCAGCGACGGCGGCGTCTTTCAGCGAGGCCTTCACCGAGAGCCTGGGGGCGGCCGGTGCGGCCGCCACCCTGACGGTGGCGGCGGCGGCGGCCCTCGAGGCGCCGGCGGCGGCCTTGAGGCCGGTGAAGGATGGGATGGAAACTGCTGAGGAGGTTATGCTTGCCATTGTTTGGGGGGTTTTTTTGGTGTGTAGGGAAGAGATGTGTGGGATTATAAAGTGTGGTTTTGTGGGTGGTTTTTGTGATGGATTTTGTGTGGTTTGTGTTTGTTGATGGGTTGATAAAATGAGATGGGTTTTTTGTGGATTGATTATATTTGATGGAGGTAGGAAATGTTATCCATTTTGGTGACGTGGCACTCTTTGATTGGTTGAAAAAGATTTAATTGTATATCCATACGTTGTAGTAGGATGAAGAATGACGAAAAAAATGAAAAATTGTTAAAGAAACTTATTTGTGAAAATGAAAAGATTTTTTTTTTTTTGTAAATGAGACTCGATATAACAAAACTAATCATGTTTCGGGACAAAAATAAAAGTTTTATTATATTAATACGGTTCATTGTTAGTTATTTTTCTTTTTCGTATAACAGAAGGTGAGGCCTAGAAAAAATAACATGTATACAGACGATCTTTACCCTAAAGAGAAAAATGGTTTTTTCGGTGAATACCCATGGCCTGTAAAAAGGATGAAAATGAATGTACGTACAAAACCAAACCCAATCAAACCAGGTATATCTCACTTGAAGGTGGGGCCAGGGAAGGATAAGATGCATGCAGACCTGACCTTTACCTTAAAGAGTAGAACTTATGTTTTCATGAATACCTTCAACTTATGAAAAGTAAGAAAAAGAATGTACACAAATTTGTGCATATAGTTTTCACCTCATAAGAGTGGAAAGATATCATTTTCATCATCAATGTCACATACTTGAAGCCAAGAGTGGCAACACTTGGATCCTGATAATTAAAGAATTTGATTGACACTGCAATCCAACCAAAAAGAGATGAAATAAGAGCACAAAAAGAACTAATGCAATTTGCAAGAACAAAGGGATCAACCACGGTCCCCACATATTAAAAAATCATATATGATTCAGGTGGGTCCTACTACTGAATCATATATGATTATTTAATACATGGGCCCACATCAATATGTGGCTCAAAATGCGTTCCTTTGTTCTTGCAAATGAGGTTGCACAGTAGTAGCAGGGTCTCTTTGAGAGAGGAAGGGTCAATTGGTTTTTTATGATAGAGATAGGAAAAGGTGTGCTCTTTGGCATGTTAAAACACAAAAGGTCATCTTTTAAATAGAGAAATACACTTCTAAGCAAAAAAAAAAAGTACAACTTCTACATAAAAAGAAGTACAACTTCTACATAAAAAGTACAACTTTTCTTCTCTTAGATTAACAAAAAAAGGCTGAAACCCGCAAACACAATCAAACCAAGGCATACGCGTACGCATCTTCCAGGGCTCAAGGCTTACACTTCAGCCAAATTTTAAAACCAAGCACCCGTTAAGCCCCATCACATCCTGTTTGCATACCAAACACACCTACATGTCTGTTTTCTGGTTTAACTATTCATTTTCAGGGGTTTTTTAGCATGCACGTTGTTACAAATAAATATATTGATATACTCTACAATTCGCTATCTTTACACGTACCTTTCTACAATATACGAAATGCAATTGACGGATATGGACCGACCTTTAATATGTACAAAATCAAAGGGAGACTTGAATGGTAAATACATCAAGCAATGAGGGAATAAAGATGAAAAACTAAGGAACACTTTAAGCTTATGCCGATACTCTTCTTCTGGTTATGCACAACTGTCGATTTTTCGATATGAATCAGGTAGGGGAGAAGGAGGTGGAGGTGATCTGATCATGATGCTCTGGATGACTGCTATCATCTGCACATCAACAAATTTCGACTTTTTTAATCTTTACAACCCACATGTTGAGGAGTTGTTTACTTACAACTTAACGAGCTTAATGATCAAGATAACTTATTCGCATAGTCATAAGAGAAATTTTCCTTTATGGCTTAATCATTAAGACATTAAACCAAAATGGCTATATGGAATAAGTCAGGATCCCTCACTCGTCACTATTAAGCCACCTCAAACAAATTAATATCATAAATACCCTAGAAATAATCCACACCACGCCTCTCCCTTTGCCTCCCTCAAACCCATTGTCTCCTGGCCCCATACAAACAAATTTACCCACCCATACAAGGCTTAATGGGAAAAAGAAGTGAACAACCCGTAAGTTGTTTTTCCATTAAGCCTGATATGTATTAAGCTGACTCTATGGGTTAAACAGTCTGAATGGTGTCAATTACTATTTTACCCCTAACTTTAAGAAGTTCCCTAATCTAAAGTACCCATCTATTATTTGATTTTTAAGACAACCCATTGATAGTCTTGTTAAGAAAGTCAAGACTTGTTACTTTTAAGCAAGTTTTGTGAATCTAAGCAAAACCAGGCTTCTGCATCAGTTCTTGTATGGCAAATAGTTTTCTCAAATTATGCATGGTTTATAATGTTAAATAGATTGCTCAGCACTTTCTTGGCACAAGAGTAGAAGATTTTGAGCAAGAAACCAAGATTCCCTTTTTTGTTAAAGCCAAATGTAATCAGTAATACGGATCTGATATGCAAGGAACAGAAACAGAAAAGATTTGAAATGCGAGAGAGTTAGAGACCATACCACCGTAAAGCCAGCACACATAAGACTAAAACCAGGAAACTGGAACGGAGCATGATCAGACAAGAATAAAGCTGTGGAGCAAAAAGAAAAAACAGAAAACGTTATTTAGCTACAAACGAATTTGATCATGGAAAAGCATGGTTTAAAGTTCTTTTCTTCTTCTTACCTGTTAGAGGACTGAAAATCAATGGGGAAATAATACCGGCAAACGAGCATAGGCCTGTAATGCACCCTTGTGCCTTGCCCTGAGAATATGGATAATAGAAGCCATCAAGAAATGAAAATGATGGCAAGTTTCATTTATAAATGTGATGAGTTACCTGCTCAGTAGGGCCAACTTGTTTGGATACAATGCTCCGTAACTGAAATAAAGCAGACGGCGTCTTAAGTTAAAACTTGAAAGTAAATTGCAAGTATAGAAAGAAAGTATAGTTAAGACGTTGAACTCACACTTGGTCCTGCAAAAACAGCCAGAATCTGCAACGTCGATGCAAGATAGACCACCTGTTTCACACAAACTGGTTACGGTAAACTGAGACATATTGAAGACGGTTTTCTGTGCATACTATTATAGTAAGGGGGCGTTTGGTTCGCAAAATGGAATTTGAGGGAACTGGAATCCATCGAAGGATTTGACTTTGGAAAAACTGGAATGTAATTTGACCACACTTTGGTTGGTTGGAATTCAATTCCTTCTCAGGAATGATGAATTTCTTTAAATTGTGGAATTCAAGGGATTCCAACAAGTTCATTCCGGGAACGAAACATCGCTAAAGAATTTGGTCAAAGGAATTTGTCATTCCAAATCCATCAAATTCTTTCGAGTTCCGCAAACCAAACAGCCCCGTATTATTGCTTTCGAGTTGAGCAGAAGTATGTACCCAGGACTCCCAAGCTACAGCATAAAGAAAAATCTGCATTTGAATCCAAAGATGATGTTAGGAAAGCTTTTTATCTACTCGCTCTATGATGACCATCTTGGTCTAAAATCCAAATCATGCAGGGGTTTGATCCTTCACAGGATTCGGTACGCTATCCATTGCATAATGATTGAAATAAGATGTAATTGAGGTTTTTTAATCTTGGAAATTATTTTTTGTAAGCAGTGGAGGTAATGGAGAATTTACTCATTTGAGCACTAAAGAACTTTATCTTTGAAAGATCAACATCTGCTTGTGGAAGGCTTATGGAATTAAGTATGTGATTGGTTGCTTACATGCATACAGTTGAAAGCGAGCCCAATGACGAGAAGTTTTTCTTCCTTGATTACCCTAGCCAACATGGGCATGAGAATCATCTGCAATTTTCCATACAATGTTTATATATATAGAAATTAGAACCTCAAAAAGAATTGATGTATAACCATGATAGAGGTGTGGAAAGCATACTTGAGATATGATTCCAGCAATCCCATTGATAATCAGCAAGTTGGCAAACTGGTCTTTGTCAAAATGGAATTCAGCCTTCAAATAGTACTGTAAGATGAAAACAAATCCAACAATTGAATAAGTAACGATCCCAAGGGCAGTTTGGTGGCTTTTCCATTAAGTCCTGTGTGGATTAATCTGTGTCTGCATAGATTGAGAAGGTTTTTGTTTAGAAGGGTTTTTTCATAGATGGAAGGAGCTTGTTTTCTAATAGGGAGGGGCATGTTTGGAAAAAGCTGCCCTTAAAAGCTTACTGAATAAGCCACTTTCTATATCATTAAGCTACTACCAAATAGTCATGCATAGTTGACCAAATAAGTTGTGAGTTCCATTAAGCTCATTAAGTTGAAATAATAATCTGGTTCTCCCAAAGATAAAGAGTTAAAGATCAAATTGCTGTAATAGGTGAGAAACCTCAGTGCACCGATGCTCCTCGGCTGAGCATTAGAGGCTGTTTCGAATACTTGAACTTGAGGCTTTCGTGTCACAAAGGAGTGATCTTACACGCGGTCATGAACATGTGTAGCAGTACTAAGTTCAGGTTGTTATTTGAGTGAAAGAGTTTATGAGATTACCAATAATCCAGAAAACAAGCCGAGTTCACCGAGCATGCTGAAGAATGCCACAATAGCTGCTTGTGTAAATGTCCAGCTGAAATTAACATTCAAACACACAGAAACCTTCAATTCTTCTAGTTATATGTGAGATCTTGCACATACCCAACACTTCCATTGCGAATTATATTATTACACATGCAATCATCAAGCATTTATGCATCTCATTACACACCGAATGAATTAAGATAAGTAGGATGACAATTACTCACAAAACCAAGGGGGCGTTTGGTTCGTAGGATTCCGATGGAGTGTGAAGGAATTGGAACGACCAATTCCATTGACCAAATTCCATTCAAACGTTTGGTTTACCTCTGAAATGGAATTGAATTCCACACATTCCACCATTCATGATCACAAAGGAGAAAGAATTTAATACCATTTCATCCCATTTACTCAAAAAGACAAAACTATCCCTATCCTTCCCAACATGATCTACCAACCATCAGTGACCACCACCGTTCTCAACCACCACTAAGTTGAACCACCACCCGACGACCATCACCGTCGACCACCACTAAGTTGAACCACCGCCGACCCCCACCGATCTGAACCACTGCCGACCACCACCATTCCGAACCACAATAGTTGGATTTCGGTTTCAAAGTTTTCAAAAGGGTATTTTGGTCATTACTAATACTTCATTCCAATTCCAAATCTACATTATACGAACCAAAAACACAATATTTCTAATTCACTCAATAGATTCCACTCCAATGTTTGTCAACCAAACATACCGTCAAACCTGACAACATTCCATTCCAATTCCCTAAAAGTCAAATTTCTTTAACAGATTTCATTCCATCCAAAAACATTCTATGAACCACACAACCCCTAAGGATCGTTACGCCGTTAGATCTTATAATTAGGCTGTGTTTGGCAAAAATAAGCTAGCTGGTAAGCTAGTACATGTTTAAATGGACCATAAGCTAGATTATAAGCTAGCTTATTGAAACGCTAGTTGGAGTAGCGTGTCAGGAGCTTTTTGTAGCCTTTTCCACCTATACCCTTGTTAACATTAACTATTATACCCCAAGATACCCTTTTTGTCATTTTACATTCTCATAAGCTAGTTTTTGCCAAACATAATTTATTCATAAGCTAGCTTATTAGTTAACAACTAGCTTATCAGTTGTTTTGCCAAACATAATTTATTCATAACAACTAGCTTATTAGTTAACAACTAGCTTATCAACTAGTTTGCCAAACACAGCCACTTTTTCAATTTTATCGATCTCTGTTATGGATCATGAGAAAAACAAATCGACTGAGAATGACATATATACCTGCTCTTCAACATCGAAATCGAATCGTGTAGAGAAGGAGTTGTACGCAACGGTCTCCGATTGTTGATGCTCCCTTTCTCTAGAAGACATTCGTTTGCCGTTTCTTCTTTCGAACAAACGGCAATCGCCGCCGCTTCCATGTTAGATTCCGGTAGGAAAATCCTCATGTACACTACGGAAACCATCGCCATGGCCGCGGATACCTAAAATTATTCGAGCAATTGGAGTTCAGAAACACGTTAATTGATTGAAATGAAGCACGAAATAGAGAGAGGTGTGTGTGTGTGTGTGTGTGTGTGTGTGATTGATTACTTGGAAGACGGAGGCGGTGGATGGGAGGAATCGAGTAAGGAGGTTTCCGAAGACGAAGGAGCATGATGAGATGCCGGAGAGGATTCCGAACGCCGATGCCCGCCGTTGCTCCGCCACGTTATCCGCCTGAGTATAAAACCAGCCAAACATCTCAAACGATTCAACTGTGCTTTCAAAAAGTGCTATTGCATGTAGTATACTTTTAAAAATGTGTTATTGTATGTAGTATACTTTTAAAAAAAGATTGTTATTGCATGTACTATTTCAACAGTAAATAAGTAGACAATCACATTTTGAAAGGATATAGTACATACAATAGCACATTTTGAAATTGGATACATACAATAGGAATAACGTTAAAGTTGGATGCATTTTCGTGAAGATGGTCTTTTTTGTGTATATTGTAAAGTATTTTTGAAATGTTTGTTTTGTTATGTGGTTCCGGTAACAAGTGTCAGATTTATTGAGAATGGGAGAAGTGATTATAAACGGTTAGATGAGAAATGGACGAAACGTTATGATGAGATGCATATGATCAATTCCTTTTTAAGCATGTAATTCATGAGAGAGTATTTAATTAAAAATGATCAATAGTTTAATAGTAATTCTCACACTTTTCATCAAAAATTGCGCTTTTCGTATGATTTCATATCTTGTTATCTTAGGGTTTATACGAACAAAATGAACACGGATAGATGCATTTGTGTCGGTTTGTTTAACTTAACGAAACAAAACACACTTTTCTTTCACATCCGTTCATTAAGAAAACGGTTAATTTATGTTTGGTTGTTTCTTATGATGATAAACAAACAAATACAAACTAAAAGATCGTAAATGCATGTTTGGTACAATGTACATGTGACTAGAAGGAACAGAACAAGAACTTGACATCTATTTATGGTGTGACACTAGATTGGAACAGGAAATGGCCCAGTGGGACAGAAATGTAGTTCATTTTTTTTGGAAGGGTGTCCTGAGCTATGCCCAGATTAATCCCAGCAAATTATAGATGTAAGACATCAGCTCCTCCTGATAACTCAGTGGCCACAATTGTTGTATACGCCTAGAATAGAACCCTAGGCAGTTGGGATATTTCACCACATCGCCCTGAGTCTTAACCATCGCACCATGTTAGCATTTCATAAATAGCACTTTAGCAACTTGTTAGAATGCTGCTTTATGAAAACCAAAATTCATAAAAAGTAGATTTCGCAAGTTACTAAATTGCTACTCGCAAAATCTTTCGATCAATTGAGTAGAAAAATCATCCATAAAACAAATTGGAGGGTCCATAATGACTATTTTTGGACAATTTTTTGAACAATTTTTTGTCCAAAAAGTAATTTTTATTACTCATCATCTCGTTCTTCTCGAAAAAACACAATGTTATTTTCAAACTTGCCATCGTTTGGTAGTTTATGGGAATGGCTTTGAATCATGTGAGACCAAACTGTTTTCATAAGACCTGTAAGACCGTAGTTTTTACAGTTGAAGCTTCACTGTAAAACTGCTATGAAAGTAACTTTCCCAGTCTTTTGTTATGAATGTTATGGATTTTATCTACCTTTACAACGTTCTGTTGTGATGTTTTCGACTGTAAAAAAACAATCTTACGAATCTCATAAAAACAGCTTGATCTCACATGAACCCATCTCTCACCAGTAGAGTTTGGACACTAAAAAGCAAAGGGTAGTTTTTAAGTTTGAAGGTATTTTACCACATAAGCATGTGCAAGGCAGAGGACAGTCCCTTCACAAACCATGGAAGTAAGAGTCTTGAGGACATAATATGCATAGAAGAAGCTCCTTTCCCTGCTATATGCCAATATCACTGTTTCCAAACACACACCATTATTCCATTAATAAGCAAGTACATCATGCTTCTCTACTTGTACCTTTGCAATTTAACCACTATATTTTGCATTATTTCTAGTTTGGCCACTAAAGTTTGACAAACACTTTTCAACTTCATAAAGTGAACTAAAACAGAATCAAACTTTGCTTTCGTTCTTGTTTCGTTAAACTACGAATCGAAAACCTTATAACCGAAACGGAAAAAGAAAGTTTTGTTTTTATTTTTA
Source organism: Carthamus tinctorius (assembly GCA_001633085.1). Classification (NCBI taxonomy): domain Eukaryota; kingdom Viridiplantae; phylum Streptophyta; class Magnoliopsida; order Asterales; family Asteraceae; genus Carthamus; species Carthamus tinctorius. The sequence continues at coordinate 4,194 of LUCG01285788.1, read as the reverse complement.
TTTTTATTTTAAGGAACATGAATATGGGCATTGAATAATAAGTTTCGAATCATGATTCTACAAAATATAAGATAATAGAGATTTGTTGAGATCTTAAGCAAGTTTTTGTCAAAATAAAATTTTAAAAATATTCATTTAATACGAAAAAATAAGTACGAGAGATAATACGAAATTCTTCAAATTTGACAAAATCCCAAGATCGATTATACTACGAATGATTTTTTTTTTTTAAATCTTTCATCGATAAAGAACCTTAAAATTAATGTTAGATGTATGAATCTCTTAATAATATAATTAATCCTGTAATTAAAAAAAAACATCTAAAGTTGAATGTAATTTTCTTACGATTACGATTACGATTACGATTTTATTTTATATTTTTTTAAAAATTTTACAAATGATTTAATAATTATAGTAAAAGAAAAGCTTTAATAAAATTAAAGTGGATGAGAATAGACATCATACTTTAAGGTTACTTCTTAAGGAGGACTTGGCTACATTTACACCTTCTCTGCCTTGAAAGCATTAATCACAAAGCATGGGCAAAAAAGTAAATTTATTTTTATATGACAATAAATCATTTTTATGTAAAAAAATAATTATTTAACTCCTAGTGATTCTAGTATATGTCTTGAGGACTAGGAGTTAAATAATTATTTTATTTAATAAGATTCATCTTTTAACAGCAAATCCGTATTTTAAAACAATGTCGAGTCTTAAAACGCTTGATATCTAAAAAATAAGCGACACATTTACCTGCCGGAAAAATCGCAAGCATCATCGGAAAAGTGAGAAGGATTTTCCTTCCATAATGGTCAGAAAGATTTCCGATTAGCGGCATCAGTATCAGGCTTCCCATTCCGGTAACCTGATACATTCATAAAATTGTGCAGTTATTCAACTGATGATGCATCAAATGGTACACGATAAATACTTCTTCATAAGTACGAAAAGAGTTCAAAGAACAACTAAAGTATCCATGATTCTAGGCTTTTAAAAAACATATCATTTTATTTTATCTAAGTAAACCCGAAAAGCATTAAACAAGCCTAAAAATCTTTACCAATGGATTGTCTACCATCTATTCTAGTAAAAAGCTTTTACCCAGTCAAGGATACTTTTATTTACCAAACCTTTTTACTGGTCGATAATACTAAACGAGATCTTGGTTTGGTAAAAAGCTTTTACCCGGTCAAAGATACTGCTATTTACCAAACCCCTTTTACTTGTCAGTAACACGGACCCAGATACCGGTTTGGCAAGCTAATAAAATGACTCGTACTGGGTCAGTGATTAATAATACTAAACAAAGCTTTTACCCGGTCAAATATACCACTATTTACCAAACCTTTTTACCGGTCAATTACCGTTTTAATTTTATCTGAAACAGATGTTTTACGTAAACCCGATAACTTAAGATAAAAGGAAATAATACCGCTTGTTGAACACCGGTTAGATAAATGGCGAAGGAGCATTCGTCTTCCCCGGGGCAGATTGCCGCCATGCTGACGTCGGTTATGGCCGGAACCACCATGAAGTTGGCGAAATTGAACAAGAAAACCGTCAAGAAGAGGTGGTTCAGCCCCCACGACGTCGTTTTCTCCGCCATCATGGTGGTGGTTGTGGGGAGGTTTTCACTTTTCAGTGGTGTAAATGGTGAAGCAAAGCAAAGAATGAATGAATGATTCTAACAAATATTTGGATTTTATAGGAGAAATTAAAGGAGGTGTGGGATTACTTTATCTTTTATTTAATCATTTGCATGCATTTTAAATATTTTATATATTTAATTATACAATATTTTTTTTAATTACATCATCCAATCTTTTAACTGATTATAGATCATTTTGTTTGGATAGATTATTCGGGTTGTTTACTTGTTCTAATCGGGTAAGTGTTGAACCAGGTAAGAGTCCTGACTCGGATAAGTGTTGTTTTGGGTAAGTGTTTTGCGGGTAAAAGTGTTTACCATATGTTTTTGGTAAGTGCTTACGAACAAACAAAAAGACTATTTTATCTTTTTTGTAGTTGTATGTTAAAAGAAAAAGATGGGGAAAAGGGGGAAACGTGGAATAAACAAATCTAGCCCGGGTAAGCAACATTTTGGCTCTGGCTTGGTAAGATCTAGGTCAGATATCAGACTTGGTAAACAATCTGACTGTTGACCGAAGTCAGCACCAAGTAAACAGCCCCTAAGACTCTTTTTTGATGACTAACATCTAGTCAGAAGTTTGAGTTAATGGTGAGAAACGTGATAAATGGATCTGAACCCTTGATCTCTTTTAATCTCATACCTCCCATGAATTGCGCCTTAGAAGGGAATTGATCCGGTGCATCTTGATGCAACTTATCTGGGTGCATCTCATTCTAATGTGCATTCATTTCTTATCCGATGCTTGATAACCACTTCTCACGTTTCTCGCGTTAACCCAACTCCTCATCGGAACTCAACCCATTCTGATATTTGGTTGATTAAGTTAATTAATATCTGGATTGGTTGTTACATGTGTCTACGGTCGTGTAATTGAGCAGAGTAAAACTCTTTTGTAGAAAAACGTGTAATTAAACCGGTAAAACTCTTTTATAAAAAGAAATAACATTGATCTATAGTGAAAGAGGAACACACTATACTTGACTTGAAGCTAAACCATAAGATTTTGATATAGATATAAAGCACACAAGATACTTTCAAGTAAATAATAAGCAAACTCTTGTTTTTATAACGAATACAGTGATTATTGACGGATTTCTTGTCTGTAATACTGAAAGTTTATATCTAAAATGATTCATTTCTTATAGTAGAGATTTACCTTAAAACAAATACAATATTTTTAAAGTTTCGTAAATTTAGGCTTGAAACTGAATTAGGGCTATGAACGACTACTAGTTTTATCGATCTTTATGTGTTCCTGCACGTTATGTAAGATCTTTTTTTGTCAAATGGTTGTAAACTCTATAATTTTACATGGGTCAAAAGTTTTTTTTTTGGATAAGGTTCATCTGGGCTTTGGCCAGACTACATCATTGGTAATTTTTACCGAGAGCTAAAACATGCTCTCCTGGGATTAATACTCAGTGGCCGCTGGTTGCTCACCCCCGGATTTGAACTTGGGTTAGTTGTTACACATTCTACAAGTCTTAACCGGTAGGCTGCCCCATTGGGGTTAGGGTCAAAAGTTATGATTGTTTAAATACCAAAATGGTTGTAAGATCAAAGCATTAGTAAGTAGCCTAGTGGTCGGTAACATCCTTGAGAGGGACAACAGATGGCATCCCTGTCTACCCGGTACCCTGACCATGGGTCGGCTTTTGGGTCGGTCCATGGTCGCCGAGGATTAGTCGGGTGTCCATATGAATCCCAGATACCTCGTCGACTTCATGTCGAGACGTGTGCGTAAGTTATCTGCCGTTAAAATGTAAATAAATTCCAATAAGTTATTGAAATAATGTTTTGGTTGATTTTTACAATAAGGGGTATTCATGTGGAGTTTAATAATTTAGAGTTGGCGTAGGTTAGTAACTTACGGTTCCATGCGTACAAGTTTTACTCACAACTTCGCCGTGTTGTCAAGTTTGTTGTGGGCCATATTGTCTTTTTGGGCTTCAACATAATTACCTGTGGGGGGCTCCATTTCCAAAAGTTATAAGTTTGTGTATATTTATTTTTATATTCGGTCTAAATAATACAAGATTATTCAAACCGAATGTTATGCGTAATATTATTCACCTTGAATAATGCATAATATTCGGTCTTAATAACCATGTATTATTCAGACTGAATACGAGTCGAATAGGAATAGGGCATGTGGTGCGCTCTCGGTTGTCCACACGTTTGCAATCAAGTTTGAGTTTCCACTTTAGCCTGACCATATATAGGGTTAGGTTCAAATTGGAAACTCGAATCTGATTGCGAACTTGAGGACAATTGAGAGCGCGCAACGTGTCCTATGTGGCTCATATTCATTCTGAATAATACAAGATTATTCAGATCGAATATTATGCATTATTCAAGGTAAATAATACAATATTCAGATTAATATAATACAACATTCGGTATGAATAATCTTGTATTATTCAGACTGAATATGCCATGGAGTGCTCTCGTTTGTCCTCACGTTCACAATGAAAAATGAGTTTTCATTTGAACTTTCCTATATGTCTACACACACACACACACACACACATATATATATA
>LUCG01285707.1:0-11582 GCA_001633085.1 Carthamus tinctorius | reverse complement strand
GCTTTTTTTATGTACAAAATCACATATGATTCACCACTAATGGGAAAAAGCTGAATTTTTCGCAACTTATGTTGTGGGTAAGTGTTGTGAATCATATATGATTTTGTACGTGATTTTTGTACGTAGATTTTTATATGTGAATCATATATGATTTTGTATATCAAAAAATCCCCTCGTGTTCTCGTAAAAAGTTAGCGTTCTCGTATGACCTGCCTCTATATATATATGTATATATATATATATATTAACCAAAATTAATTTTTAACTATGTATTATATAATATGGTATATCTTCTAACCATTTTTAGAACCATTTAATTGTTGAATCGCGGTCGACCGAGGATAGGCTCAACAAAACCTGGGGGACAGGATTTGATTTTCGTACCCCTTGGGGACCGGGCCTAGGAATAAAATTTGTGAAATCAAGGGCTAGGGATTGCATTCCCTACCTTATTCTCGTCCCGTTACCATGTCTATTAAGTGCTATTTACTGATGTATATTACTTAAAATTAAGCATACAAGTAAATAGTCTAGGAGTACAACTTTAAAGTTGTAGGATAAAGACAATGAGTTACCATGTTCTAATTCATATAACTATCTGAAAAACATAATTAAATATAGGATAAAGATAATCACAGAGTTAGATACTTAATTGTTATCTTTATGAAAAATTTACTATTGAAAAACTAAAATAAGTCACTACTTTTAAATTAAACCTAAATCAAATACTAATGAATAATTTGAATTAAAGAAATTATACAAGAAACCAATAACTTTTAAAGGGACCTTCATGTTTTTATTTATTTTTCCAAACATAAATATATTTTGTTTTCTTCAAACCACAAATAAGTATCTATACTTATAATAAATAAATAATTGAAGTGATACATGTTGTTTTTTGGTGCATTGATTTTAGTGTTTTCCGATACTTATAATAAATAAATAACTGAAGTGATACGTGTCGTTTTCTGGTGAACTGATTTTAGTGTTTTCCTGCCTAAACAGGTATCAAGACATACTTCAACTTTTTTACTTTATAAATTACATTTACTACCCTTATAATTAGATATGTAGTTACTTTTAATTTTTTACTTTTTCATTTTCAATTTTAGACTTTTATCATTTAAACATGAAAAATGTATATGAACTAAAATACATTAAAAAACATTTCTACTTTTTATAAATTATTTTACTATAATCATTTCGTTAATACCTTCAGAATAAGTCTAATATTGAATATTTTTACATTAAATTATATTATTAAATAGCATACATATATTCTAATGTGCTTTATATGTCTTATATTTTCATTTTTCATTTTACACCTTTATCATATTAAAACACATTTTTTTACAAACTATACCATTACAATTATTTTATCAATGTTTTCAAAACAAGTTCGTTATTTAATAGTCATCAAAATAATGTAGATGATAGCTAGGGCATTAGTTATATGCACCAATATACCCACATTTGCATGGGGTTATACAATATTACATGCAACTTTACTTATTCGTAGAGGCGGAGTCAATAGGGGGACATGATGGTGCCTAGCCCCCTCCAACTCTCAGCCAATTCCATATATGGTTTCCAACTTTGCATTATAATCCTTTTTAATGTTAATATAAGCCTCACATCTCCTACTTTCTTAATCCCAACTCTATACTACATCCCACAAGCAACCCCAACAAGATAACGTTAGTATTTGGGTTTTTTGTTTAAAGGACAAATTAACAATACAAGTTTAAAAGACAAACTTAAATTACATGGTTTAGTTAAATAATTTTTATTTCAAGGCAGGATTAAATTTCAGTGATAATTTAGGTGGAGTTATCCTAAAAGAGGTAAGACTGGAATAAGTCTAAAGTAAAATTCATGGAATAAGTCTAAGATTAAAAGTGATCCATGATCCAGATCTTTTCTTAGCCTTCTCACCTTAACTCTTTTTCTTATGTGATCCTTCGCCTTCACATATAATTATATATAAACTTATAATTATGTAAATTGTTTAGTTGTTTAGTAGTAGAATATGTCTAAGGGGACTTTTACCAATGCTTATGGGGTAAGAGCTTACCGGTCATAGTCAACACTTTTACTTAATTTACATTATAAGATTTTAGTCGATTAAAACAACATCTTAAGCAACGTTTTTATCTGGTAGGTGGTTACCGGGTAACGTACGGTAAGAATCGTCACTCTTACTGGGTAATCCTTTCAATCCTTATCATCGCTCTTTTACATAGATTTAGCATTTGTTTGTTCGACATATGTAAACAGGTTCCAAACTAAAGTTTCAATCCTAACATATTAATTCATTTCAAAATGGATTGCCGATGTTTATGTCCACTGATTTTTATTTTTTGAAAATTGATTTTTGCGTGCTCATGTTTTAACTTCAGATGTAAGTTTTTTATTTAATTTGTTACTTTATTCCTAACATACATGTAACGCCCCGTTTTCCACAGTTATATATTTTAACGATTTAAGTAGGAGGGGAGCTAATTTTAGTTGGTTATGTTGTTTTTCAGGAGTCAAGGGGTTGGTTAGCTAATACGGAAAGTTAAAGGTTAGAATTAGCATGTATAAAAAGGGGATCTTGAGAGCCAGAGAAGTGAGGGAGGCGATCTTGGAGGAAGAAGCATCGAATTGTTGGAGCAATTGCTATAGGAGAAACGTTACTACATTAATTTCGATTGCAAGGTATATGTTCTAACATCACTATTTGATAATTGTAGAGTCATTGTGGTTGGTTAAGGTTAAGGTTAGGGTTTGGACGAATTGATGATTGATTGATCATCAAGTGAAGTGTTGAACAATGTTAAGTGTTATAGAACAGTTCTAAATGCATGTGATTGATGTGTAAACTCAATTTTGGCTTGGAAGAGTCGAATTTCGAGTTTGGGGATGAAAACCCCCGGTTTTGGTTGTAACCCGCGGCTTGGGTACGAATTCCGGGCATCCGCAGGGTAAGAACCCGCGAACAACCCGCCGTTTGCACTTGTATGATTTTTCACTTTTTCTTTTAAGGTTCGTTTGGGCTTTTCTTGTTTATACGCCCCTAAGGGATGATGAAATAAGATGTTTGGTGAAGTTTGGTAGAAATTGGACTAGATTTGCTATGTCATTTTGGTAAACGGGGTCGGGTTAGACTTTAGAACCCATTTTGGGTTATGTATTGATATGTTGCACATGTGAATGTTATAGGTGACCCTTCTTGAGCTTATTACGTGCAAAAGTGTGAGTGAGACTAGCCTACTGTCAGGTGAGTACTCTATCTGTGCCTTATATGGTTATGTATATATGATTGTTATGCATGTGTGGTTATGTGTTAAGCTCGCGTGTTATTGGATACGATAATACCTAAGATGGTAGCGATACCTCTAGGGAAGAGAATTCGGATTAAGATGCCTGGTACCAGTGTCATTTATTTCCTTGACGGTATTGAGCCGTAAGGAGGGAGGTTATGTTATGTACTTAGTAGTTACAATGTTATAATGGTTATGTGTGCATGGTGTATATGGTATTAGATGTGTGCTCACTAAGCGCAACGCTTACCCGTTGTTATTTTAATCTTTTAGTGATAGGTACGTCATCGAATAGTAAAAGGGAAAGACATCGCGTGAAGCTCCGGAAAGTCAAGCAGCTCAGTCACATGATGTTTTACTTTGGGAATTTGGCAAAAACTATTGTTTTGGATTGTTATATTGAGTAGTACTTATGCATGTTTTTTTTAAAAAGGTTATGTTTTGGACAAATTGGATGTTTTCTACCTTATGGATATTTTAATTCTTACTTTTGATAATAACAGATGTTTTTTTGTAAATTGTTACAATGGGTTATGGAGCTTCCGCTTAATTTTGTTATATTTTCGTTGAAATTATGTTTTTACGTAATGAGGTGTTACAGTACAGATTATGAGACTTCGATATGTTGTTTAGATATAGCCTTTATCTCCTTTATGTTGTCATTCTATAACAAAATACAACATCTGACAATCGAACCCCCCCTAACCTAATCTTCTGGCTCCGCCCCTGCTTATTCGTTTTTAGATCACTACTAGCCAACCAATCTCATGTGTATCAGTTGGTAACTAGATATAAGTTTGATCTTTTACATTTATGCATATTTGGTTGTGTGGTATATGTGCCAATTACGCTCCCCCGACGCACCAAAATATGTCCTTAAATACAATTAAGGATATATGTTGGATATGAATCTCCAACAATTATGCACTATTTAGAACCTTTGATGGGTGATCCTCGTATCACATGATTTGTGGATTTTCAATTTGATGACAGTCTTCATGTTGTTAGGGGGAGAAAGGAAAAGAATGTTTTCCAAGGTAACAATAGGAACTATTATGGAATGTTATCAGTATCTCTCATTTTGATCCCCAAACATCACAACATAAACTTGAAGCCAAACGAATCATACTCGATACCTAATTTGTTTAATGTTTCCCACAAGTGACAAGATCACATACGAGCTTCAAATATACCCGAAAGGTTAAAAGTCTTCAACAGGACACAACAGCGTTGGAAAGCGCGTTGCAATCACAAATGCTTTTTTGCCAACCAATATGCTTTTTACAACCAATATGCTTTTTTATATGGATTTGGAATACGAAGTTATTGGGTGCATAAAAATAGGATAACAAATGAGCCTTATCGAAAAACATATGTATGCAACAAACAAGGCTTTAAAAGAGTGAAAGCTGACAGTTCTAGTGTGGATACGAAGAAATGCCGAAGAGATTCAAGGACTGGGTGTGAAGCTGAGCTTCAAGTTTCAAAAACGAAAGATGGGAAATGGTCATTGACAAATTTAGTGATATACACAATCATGATTCGACCACCATACCAACAAAAGTGATGAAACATCGTTCTCACGCGAAATTTCACCGTCCAATGGCTTGCAAGTCTCTTATGGTACAACTTGCGCAATCTGGATTGAGACATTCAATTTGAAGCTGATGTCACATTCAATATGACTTTGAAGCTTCAAATTGAACGACAACTTCAAATTGATGTGACTTTGAATGTGACATCCAGCTTCAAATTGAATGTCTCAAAGTCATATCCATTTGAAGCTGATGTGACTTTGAAGCAATGTGCCGACATCTTAGCTGAACAACGAAAACAATACAAAGGTAAAGAGTTTTATGGGCTTATCAAACATTTTCAGGATAAAGCATCAGTAGACATTAACCAGTACTTTGTTGTTGATTTGTTTGAGGATGGATCTCTTAGAAATATTTTTTGGGCTAATGAGAGGTCGAGAGATTCATATATGAAATTTGGAGATGTTTTTTATGTGACATACATGGCTAATAAATTTAAGATGCCATTTGCTCCATTCGTTAGGGTTGATCACCATGGCCAATCATTACTTTTTGGGGGAGCATTGCTAGAAAATGAAAAGGAAGAAACCTTTGAATTGTTATTTAAGAATTTCTTGAAATGCATGTTTAGCAAGTATCCAAAAACAATTATAAACGATAAAGATAAAGCTATGGGTAATGCAATAAAGAAAGTTTTTCCAAGCACACAACATCGATATTTTGCGTGGCACATTAGGAAACATGAGTTGGAGCATCTTCGAGCGTTTATAGCCCGTTACAATGATTTTGAAAAAATTTATAGGAAATGGGTCAAAAGTGACACGATTGAAGAATTTGAAAGCCAGTGGGCAGTTGTATGTCATAAGTATAATTTACAAAGTAGTGAATGGTTGACGAACATGTATAACCAACGAAAATTTTGGGTTAAAACTTTCTTGAAAGATGTGTTTCTTGCTGACATGACAACAAGCAGACGAAGTGAGAGTATTCATTCCTTTTTTGATGGATATGTTAATTCGTGCACCATGTTGAATGAATTTGTAATTCAATATGATAGAGCGGTCGATTGTCAAAGGGCCGTCAAAGAAGATGAAGATTTCAAGACTATGAACTTGATGCCTATTCTTTCGTCTGTTCATCAAATAGAAGCAAAAGCAGGTATATTAATTTTGTTTATCTTTATACATTTGTTCATATATTAATTTTGCATATACTAATTTTGTAGGTAAGTTTTATACTAGAAAGATTTTTGAGCTTTTCAAGAGGGAATGGAATGAAGCAACCAATAACCTAACACACGGAACTTTGAGTAAGAGTACATAAGAAAGCAGTTATAGTGTTGGGCAAGTGAATGTTGAGAATTTTTTTTTGGAGGATCGTTAAATTTTGTTTCTTGAATGAGATTGTTGCCACTTGTTTGTGTGCAAAGTTTGAAACCTACGGGATTTTATGCAAACATATCCTATATGTTATGAAGAAGAAACATGTTCAAACCCTTCCTGATCACTATATTTTACCTAGGTGGATACTTGATTCTAGGTACGAGGTTGGTAATAGAGGTATTGGACTCGAAGAAATGAGTTGTGAAAGTGGAGTTAGTGCATTAAACTTATGGTGTGTTCATGTTAATTGTACTAGAGCAATCGAAGAAGCAAATGACCCACCTGTGGAGATTAAGAGACTAAATAGTTTATTAGTCAAATTTTTAGAAGGTCAAACGATCCGAAAAAAGCCAACAGACCTTCAGAATGCATACGAAGATTCTTCTATGCTTTCTCTAGTAGACATGATGCCTCAAATATCAATTCGAGATCCTATTGTTCATACGAAGACCAAAGGACGTCCAAAGAGCGCAAGCAGAATCAAATATTCTTTAGAGGTGGTGAAGAAAAAGAAGGCTTGTTCTCACTGTAAAGAATTAGGTCACTACATTACTGGGTGTCCAAAAAAAAGGTATTTGTAATAGCTTTGATACTTGTTCATTTTCGGTTGCACTCTTATATTTATGGCTCTTTTTTCTATTGAATCAGGTAAATGATTTTTTAACAGGAAAAGAGTGATACTTTTGCTGGTGTAACTAGTAGCTGAATGAGATGAGTTTAGAGGCAAAGAGTGATTATTTAGGTCTGAACTTGTCTATTTTTTTGGTAAATGTACTTTATTATCTGGATGCAATTGGTACTGTTTTTCTTTTTAATGGATGGTATGTTTTCTGTTTTATAGTTGCTTTCTGTGTTTTCTGTTTGCTTTTTGTGTATCACGAAATGGTTTATGTTTTGTGTTTTCTATTTGAAAGAGGTAGTGGCGTGCAGCCATTCTTGTTGATATAAACCCAAGAGCAGTGAAGATAATCACATAGAGCTTGAAAGTGAAGGCTTTCTTTATTCATTAAGTAACTACTGTGCACTTCAGGTAAGTCAAGTCTTGAACTTAAATTTTTGTCTTTGCCATGCTCCCAAAGTAGCCGATGTTTGTTTCAAGGTTTAGTAAATAATTGAAACAACAACGTAAATCAGGGGCAAAACAACAGTGCCACAGACCATTATGGATTTTCAATTTCCATTTATGTGTGTTGACTTGTAACAACAAAATGAGGATTCAACAACCAATTTAACCAAAACATTTAAAGTCAGCCAAAATGTTTAGAAATATGTAGGTTTGACTGAAATCTGTGTATCACGAACTAAAATCGATTTTGGATTGTTGGATTGTTGCTGAATTCGATTTTGGATTGTTGATTATTGCTGGGTGTTAGCTTACTGTAATTCGATCTTGATGTTGAATATCAATTTGGAATTCGATGATGTTGGATATCGCTGGGTATTGCTGGATGGAATTAGTTTTGATTTTTTGGAACATTCTGTTGAATTCGATTAACCCTAAACCCTGTTGAATTCGATTTTTGGAACATTCTGTTGAATTCGATCTTGTTGGATGGAATTGATTTTTGATGCTACTGTCGATTTTGATGGAATCTATTTTGGATTGGAGTCGATCTTGCTGGATGGAAAAGGAAGAATTAATTTATTTTATTTTTTATTAGGTTTTTATCAATACTACGTAGTTTTGATGGGTATTGTACCTAAGCTTAGGTACATGACAACCATACACTCCCCTTTCCCTTCTCAATAAACTTATTAGCTAGATTTAGCTCAACCCCAGTGCAACGCTATTGGAATTATATGTAACTAATATTTTGGAACCATTAACATGGGCTTATATTTCCCCAGAGAAACAAAAATGGGATTGATAATCGAACTTCAATACCTACTAAGAATGTGAACAATGTACAGGCCCTTATAGGAAAACACCAAAATAATGTATGTACGTATTTACTGATATTAGGTATACGTCTGACCCATACAACATTTGTTCCCAAATTAGATTAGGAATTACCATTGGGGATATGTTGATTGCCTGGAAGTAAACCAAACAAACTTTATGTATACCAATTCGAATTATTCCGGCAATATTACTCTACATGGGACTCTTCAAGAGTGTACATGGTTAATGACTATCATTACACATATTAGAGGAGCTAGTGTTTTGAGTTAGTATCCTACTAGCATATATTTAAATAATGCATCATGTATCAAAGAAATGAAAGTAAGATACATCAAAAGTGATAACACAATGCATATTTTACTTAAGTTTATATACAATCAACAATAACAAACTTTCCTCTAGATTCGAGTGAATCAAGTAGGGTGTAGGATATTGTGACATATTTGTATACCAAATCATTACCTAAAACCATATTTGGGAAGCATATAGAAAGTATTAAAATACAAATGTTTTCCAAACCTCCCTAAATTTATGCACAAATCAGTAGGAGTTGTAGACAAAAGGAAGTCTGCTATACATGTAATATTAGTATGTTGTGCTCTTTCCTTTATCAATGTATTATTTTTCTTACTTTGTTTTATTCCTTGGTGCATGGATTTAGTGATGCAACAACTTATAAATCATCTTGTTTTCTAAATCTCTTATTTGATGTACGAATCAAGAAAGATTGTAAATTAAGAAATTGTTTACTAGTGACTTGTATTCATTCCTTCGCCTAAAGTCTTTATTTTTTTTTCCACTAGGTTTTGTTTCTTTGGTGTAAGGTTTTAATGAGGCAGAAACTCTGCAACATCACTCATTTAACTCGACACAAGTTGGGTGGGGGGTGTTGAAGATTTATGTGTCATCATCAAAACAAAGTGATTGAAAGAATGTTTTCCAAATATTAGAAACTGTTTTTCTTTTCTTTGTAAACTCCTCCTAATTTAAAGAGTTTATGATTAATGAGAATTATAGATTCATTTTCTCTATTTACTGTTGTTCTATTTTATTTTTCCTACAACAAGATTTAATTTGTTTACCAAATTGATTTTTAATAATCCTCAATAAATCAATTTTATCACAACGATAAATCTGTAAGAGCATCTCCAACAGCATTGCTATAATTTTTCTAAAATAGAGAAAAAAGATCAAAATCTCTAAAATCATTTTTTTCCATCTCCAACAGCTTTTCTGTTTTAGAGAATCTGTCACCACTTATATTATTAAAATATACACTATATTTATTATCCCAATAAACTTTTTAAAACTTTTAAATAACTAATTATATCATTGGTGGAAAAGATTAAAATAACATTTCTCTCTCTTCATATAGAGATTTTAGAGAAATATCTATATTTAGAGAAAACCAAAACTTATCTATTTTAGCAATCACTTTAGCAATGCTGTTGGAACATTTTAGAGGGAAAAAAACACCAATTTTTCTATTATAGCAAAGCTGTTGGAGATGCTCTAAGAGTTTTATATGTTTTATCATCTTATGTAAACGGGAGTGTTGAAGGATTACGTATGTCGTATTGCTTCTCATCTTATCGCAAAGTAACCACCTTCTCGTTAGAACCTATCCATATATATATATATATATATATAGAGAGAGAGAGAGGGAGGTTCATACGAGAAGCATGTCAATTTAAGAAAAAACGAGGAGCAATCTCAGCCACACATCTTTGGTTACGGTGGATGTGATCACGGAGGATTGACGCGATTCATGGGAGGGTAGAGATTATTAAAGGGGGGGGGACCACGGTCAGAACCGCCTTTATTGACGAGATGAGTGGCTGAGATGGGTGGCTGAGATGGCTCCTCACGTTTTCTTAAAAATTTATGTTTCTCATTTGAACCTCTCTCTCTCTCTCTATATATATATATATATATAGGGATGGGTTCAAATGAAAGCTCATCTTTCATTGCGTACGTGAGAACATCCGAGAGCGCAACACATCATATTTGGTATGAATAACGAAGGTGAATGTCCAGACATTTCATGATGAATAATACAACATTGAATGTTGTATTATTCATCATGAATAATGCATGAATATTAACTTTCGTTATTCATATTGAATATGGCACGTGTCGTGCTCTCAATTGTCCGCATGTTCGCAATGAAAAATGAGTTGCAGTTTTATGAAGTCTAATTTCACGGATTATGATCTTTTTGTAAGAGATCTAATAGATCTACAAACAAATTAGAAAATACAAACTAACCAAGAGGAAAAAAAAATTTGGTAGGGTGTCCGAGTCAAAGCCCGACTAATCCCTACTTAAATGTCCCTAGACATGTGCACCGGAAGGTTCGAACTCGGTTAGGACACTATGAACCCCCCGAGCGATAACCAATCCGCCACAGCACTAGAAGACCAAAAGAGATTAAAAATTAATAGAGTATTCTTCATGTTATTAAATGTTATTTAAGGGCGTTTGTGAAGTGATTTATGACCAAAAGAGATTAGAAAAATAGAAGAGTTATTGGCTTTCCAATTTTGACAAAAAAAAAGTGCAAAGCGTTGGAATCAAACCCGAACCTCCACAAAGAGGAGCTTAAATTCGAGAGAAAAAACGTCCTACCAACTACGTACTCGTGTAACAAAATTAGTTTTAAAATATTTATGGGCACCTTCAAAATCAAATGGGTATACCTTTAAGATACCTACATTTTTCTCTCTTACAATAATCAATTGAATGGGTGTATAGGAGGGTCTTCCCTAGTTATGCATGTAGTATTGTTAACAGCAAAACCACATCACAGTCACATAATTATGACAATGACAAAAATTTATAAAAGCATTATGATGCTATTATCATAATAAAATCATATCATTATCACTACATTATCGATAACAGAGGTATCGACATAAAAAGTTTTTCATGATACTAGCAACATTTAACGATTAAAGAAAAATATAATGTAACATAAATGTACTAGTTTATCTTTGTTTATTCTAATTTTTATTATGAGGTAATTAATTTGGAAGCCTAGAAATGTTCAAGCATTATCATATAATAGTAATGTTCTGGCTTTTAACATTTCCCTCCCTTCAAGATATTTCAACTAGTAGATGAGATTTTCATCGTCTAAAGATCTTAATGGAAATTTTTTGACAAATTTGTTGGGCATCATTTTGAAACTTTTATATAACTGAACCAGTAATTCACTACTTATCAAAAAATTACACACTTTCTTTTTTATAAATAAAAATTATATTAGAGCATCCACATCAATTTTGTAAGACCTTCTTGCAAGTGATGTGGTATGCCAAATGACATTTTAGTCTTGCAAATGAGTTGCAAGCCTTTCAAAACTTGAAAGATCTTTCAAATACAAAAGTGGGTCTCATATATATATATATATGTATGTATATAGGGGTGGGTTCAAATGTGAACCACTTTTTGGTTG
>LUCG01285690.1:0-12373 GCA_001633085.1 Carthamus tinctorius | reverse complement strand
GGAATACACCTGTTCCACCCTATTCATATCTGTTCCACATAAAAGCCGTGCCAAACATGGAACCTTGTTCTATTTTTTTGTCTTGTCCAGTGTAACAAACACAGCCTTATAGATAATTTTACATTGTCAACAAGCTTATAGGCTAGTTTTACCAAATGTGATTAGCTTACAGCTAGTTTTATATTCCTTTGGCCCAAAAAAAGAAATTAGATAAAATTGCTACATGATTGTAACCAATGTCAAGATACAAAAACTTGAAAAACAATATTTGATACTATGAAGCAAGTTGACATTGATGATGAATTTTTCACATTGGTGATTAATGAATCTTCCGAATTTGTCAAAAGCTTGACACCCAACGAAATTTCGTAACAATACCCTCCATCAATACGATATAGACAAAGTTGATAAAAACACCTAAAAGACTGATTAAGTGGTCAATATGGTTAAGAGGCTCTGTATGATCTAGTGTCAGATAAGAAAATTTTGTTTGGAAATAGTTCTGAATCAACGGTCTGAATGACATAAAATTACCATCTTACCCTCAGTCTTATGTTGAACGAATATTAACGTTTGACAAAAGCTCTGAATAAAATTTATAATGAAAAATAGAAATATGATTAATGCTCCAACCCAATACATTATATCATATCAATCCAAATAAACATAATAATGTATGCTCAAGTTTTGGCATAAGAAAACATCACATAAAATCATTAAAATGCATGTTCAAACACAATATTTTTGTGTACATCTAATTTGAAACATTTATCACCAGTTGATTTGCAATCTCATTATGCTGTACAACTTTACATACACAAACAGTAACATGTTGAATAGAGAGACCAACTGACATATGATCAAATCAAGCATGTCCTCCATTGTCTACTAATCTCCTCTATAAAGAGAGTGTGAATTTACCATCATCTTTGCAATTCTCTCATTAAGTCTCCTCTATAAATAGGAACATGAAATAGAGACCAATTGAAATTCACACTCCCCAATTCTCCTCTATAAACACTACTAATATGAAATAGGTAAATTACATAACAATGGGGAAATTACATACACAAAAAGTAACATGAAATATGTAAATTACTTGATATCTTAGGCTGTGTTTGACAAACTAGCTGATAAGCTAGCTAGTAGTTGATAAGCTAGCTTATAAATAGCTTATGAGTATGTAAAATGACCAAAAAAGGTATCTTGGGATATAATAACTAATATTAATAAGGGTATAATTGGAAAAAGCTACAAAAAGCTCCAAAAACGCTACTCTAACCAGCGTTTCAATAAGCTAGCTTATAAATAGCTTATGAGTATGTAAAATGACCAAAAAAGGTATCTTGGGGTATAATAACTAATATTAACAAGGGTATAATTGGAAAAAGCTCCAAAAACGCTACTCTAACCAGCGTTTCAATAAGCTAGCTTATGGTACATATGTTTAATGGCTTATAAGCTAGCTTATTCTTGCCAAACACAGCCTTAATACATACAACCATGCCTCATCATGGTATTTATAACAATGGGGGAAAAGTCAGTTACAGTTGTGTTCATACCACTTCATTTCAAAATTCAAATCAAACACTTTTGCACAATAGTAATGGAGAAAAAAATGGACATACCTACCTCTTTCAATCGTCAAAGGCAGGAAGAGTTAGGTGCGAGATCGAAGGTGAAACTGATGAGAAAATTAGTAAAATTGAAATCAAAAAATTGGCAAGATGACCAAATGAATCACACTGGTGGTATTCACTTTCTTAGGATTCAAATCAGAGAAATTAAGGTGAGCTAAATGAGAAAGTAAATGAAGCTGTACCTTTGTTCGCCGGCGTTTGCAAGCTGAGAAAAGAAGCGATGTGAGGTTTAAGAGGGAGCTGTGCCGGTGGCCGGAGAAGTGAGAAAAAGAGAATGAATTTTGGGGAAATTTATGGGCCTCATATAGGCCCAAATATATAGTCCGTCTGTGCTCATGTCCAGCCCAACAGCGCCCTCCGTGTTCGTGGGACGGGACGGACAGTGCAGGACGCGTACTGAAATTTCTAAGAAACATATATACGGGGTGGGTACCTAATTTTACTATTTGAAATCGAACCGTACGGGATAGGTATCCGTACAGAACTGAACTAAAAAAGAACGGGTAACCACGGTTCGGTTCACGATCATCCGCATATAGTTGAATGTTTTTTATGTACGCAAAGTATATACTAGAAAATAAAGTTATTTTGTGATAAACTAAAACAATTAACACTAAAATTTAATAGAGAATAAAAATCAAAGTATGGAGGATCGTCGTCGATACTCGACACGGTGTGCAAAAACGATATAGACTGAATCTGCCCAATAGATCAATGGCAAGTGGGGGGTGAACGAAGAAAACATGACATGCGATGAAAATTTTCTTAAGATTAGTATTTTTTTTTGTTACGAGGTATTAATAAATATATTTTTCTTAATAAACTAAATAGTAAATATATATGGAAAGGGACGGATATCCGCGGATAGTAAACTTAGAGAACCCAACCCAACCCACGACTCGGTGGGTACCCTTATTTTCGGGGTTTTCGGGTCACAGTTTACTCGGGTGTCGGTTTTATCGGTTTCGGATCATATTGTTTGGTTCAATTTGGTTATTCGGTTTTTTGAAACAACTATTCTACTTTAACAACTCTAATCTTTACTACATCAATAAAATATTATTTACTTCATTCATTTTATTTCATTTTTCTTTTTCATATTTTCCTCGCTCAAATCGCCTTTACATATTATTTCGAAGAATTGTATGTTTTGGTTTTATATAAAGTATTTTTTGAAAATTTTTAAACATTGATATAATGTTCTCTTTGTAAATACAAAAATACGAGTTAACAAATTAATATTTTATTCATAACTTATTTAAAAATAATATCAAATCAACACAAAGAAAATACTATCATGCCGGTATCGGTTCCGGTTCCTTCATTCTAGGAACCGCCAGTTCCGGTTCCGACTCCGACGCCACATCTTGGCTAACAAGCAAAACAATGATCCTTACAATCTCACATCATAACACGCTTGAAACCTTAAATCGAAGATGAAGAACCGCCAAATAACAAATATCAAATAGAAAACGTAAAAGAACTACAAACATATAAGATCCCGACTCCAGTGAGACGAACCAACAAAAACCCTCGAGTAACCGCTTTAGCCTAACCGAGTAACAGGTAAGAAGGTGCGCAACCTCACAAAAACCCTAGTGGCCCTACCAACTCCACCACCCGCTACTCCAAACAGTCATTTTTCATTCTGCACCCGTTAACCAAATCATTCGGTGTCTACCAAACGACTATAAGCTATAACCACAAAGGGCCATTATCGATAGACCGAGGGCTATATATCTCCATTATAACCGGAGTTCAAGCTAAAGAGTAAAGAGAAACATTGTGGCTTAAATTACTTTATGACCATCTTAATAAGCCATTAAACATGCTTAATTCCACTTTACCATACCTGGTACACATCAAACAATCAGAAAGCTTCACAATATCATGTTGAACTTCTTTAAGTTTTCCCTTGCTGAATCTGCTTCAGAAGAGTTGCAGCCAACTCTAACGTCGCCTGTAATCGTTTTTGCGGGTCTGCATCGGCTTCTTCCTGCGCGTTTCCAGTCGAAAAATCCCGCTGAGGCATCGATGGCATGTTCATGTTCGGCATCTGTTGCTGCTGAAATTGCTGCACTTGACGGTATTGGGACGACGGGTGCTCGGAAGTGATCTGCAAACTCGGAGAAGGAAGCGTTTGCGGCATCCGATAAGACGCGTTATCGGGAACGATATTATTGCCGGATTGCCGAAACTCGTCCCCAATCGAAATCCCGCTTCCCGATTGCCTCGAGTTCCCGAGAAAAGACGCCAACTGCGCGAGCTGATCTTGCTGAATGACACCAGCCTGTATAAACGAAGATGAAGCTGATTTGACTTCTTGATGACCGTATTGCGGCATTGTCGGACTTCCAGGTCGATAATTACTCGAGTTCGTTTCCTGAGTAGTTCTCGGCATGACTGAATCATGGGGCGGCATCATGAACTCACCGCCGGATCTTGGTGGTGCCGCAAGATTTCTACCACCGGAGATTAGATTCTGTGGATGGGTTCCTTGCTGGTGGAGCAGATGGTCATGCGGGTTTTCGACAACCGGGTCAGCCATGTTTCTGTTGACATGAAAAGGTATCAGGCCCGGTGGTAACCCGGGTAAAGACGTATTAGCCCGAGGTTTTCCGTGATGCGGAAAAGGTTGGGCGGGTGGATAGGGTCCAGAAGGTGATGAAAACGAAGTTCTAGAAGCTTCTCCATGCGACGCCATGAGATACGGATCGGGTCTTTCGGGTTGAGGTGGCGGTGGAAGGGCCTCCGCGGTGGACGATGGTTGTTCTAGCCTCAAAATGACGCCGGAAATGCTGAGTTTTCCAGGTACTTTTAGTATTTTCTCGGAGAAATCCGATGGGGGTACGAGGAACAAAGTGGTTTTGTCGTCCAGTTTAGCAACGGCAGCACGCTGCTTCTCTCCCAAATAGTTCATGAATTCGTTGTAAAACCCCATATCGGCATCGCTCTCAGGAACGAAGAATACAACCCATGAACTAGCTGCTTGATAGTAATGTTTCGCTAGCATATCTAAACTAGTCCGCGCAGTGCAATCCAAAAACTCAGGCCTGCAAATCGACATGATTCAGGTAAATAATTCGTTTCAGCAATTAAACGTGCACAATTTGTTTATATTTGTGTACATTCGTACAAGTATGTGTATTCAGTTAAATGACCTTCTAACAGGTTTTTAGGCATTCAGAAAGTCATGGACTTAAAAGAAATTCAAAAGGTCATTTAACCAAAGGTCCCTACAAAACTCGCACCAGCCACAATTTACGGACTATTTAGGAGGTTGACCTTAAATGTGATTTTTGTTAACAACATAGGGTCACGTTCACCGGAAAACCTAAAAAAATAGAAAACTGAGGAACACCTTGGTGAAGCCTTCATCTAGATGGTATGCACCTGTGCATACAAGTAATTTGTAACAAAACATGCATAAAAGCCAACTTAATTTACCTGTATGCACAAGTACATACTGTCCAGATGGAGGACCACCAGGGTGTTCCTTAGTTTTCAATTTTTTTTGAACCTCCCTCTCACAACTGATAAGAGATATTAAGAACTTACAGTATCATGTCGAGTACTTTCCCAACGGGAAAGCAACGAGCACGACAGATTGACGTCCCTCCCTTTGCTATAACCCCTTCCCATTTCCACTCGGCGCTTGCAGGAGGCTGCTGCTTTTCAGGAGTTGGTCGTTTCCATTCAACAGGGTTTTGAGGCAACGAACCCGAACCAGCTTGGTAAGTATCATAAGATGGATTGTGAGAATTGACCCTTTCACCATAAGGCTGTGGAATGTTCACAGGTGGATCGGGGATCTGGTTACGATACCCAAAATGTCCAACGTTGTTATCGATAATATCGTGTTGTGAAAACTCGGGAAGTCTTGGATGAATGTGTTTCACTTGTTCGGCATCAGAGAAAGGGTACTCCGGAAGCTCGGGTTCGGGAGGAATCGAGCTCTTCAGTTTCTTTGCACCGTGATAAACCAACGCGTCTTCCGGCAAGTCCCATTCATCGTCGTATAATGGGCCTTGGCGCGAGAAATTCTGAGGTGGAAAATCGTGAAAATTACCCCCTCTATCCCTAGAAGGACTACGACGTCCATACATATTCCCCGGTAATCCGACATCAGTGGGACCCACTTCGTGGAACCTCTGTTGTTCGAACGGGACGTTCCTATTGGTCAATCTGTTACCATTCCGGTCGAAACCCATGGCATCATCAAGACCCTCGGGATCCAAATTGGACCCGAATCGAGGGGATCTTCTGCTGCGCTCCATTGAGGAAGTCTCATGGTATCTATCGTGTCGAAAGTTCTCAGACGAACCCTGATGGCCATACGGCCTGTTGCGGGGTGACGGAGGATCATTCATCGAGTTCCGTCCACTATTCGATGTCCCAGATTCGCTCCTCGCAAAACAGATATGTACCCTGGGGTTGCCAAACAATTTCCCCTGCAATGTCTCTTTTGCCCTGCAGGCAGAACTAACATGTTTGTATCGGATAAAGGCGTAAGTTCGACCTGGAAAAGCGGAGATCTTTTCAATCTCACCGAACGGGGAAAAAGCGTTCCAGAAACTGTCTTCGTTGACCTTCAGAGACTGTGGGAACCCGACCCATAAGACCTCACTGGGTTCTCCGTTCTTGCTGTTTGAGTTGGGGCTTTCATCGTGATAAATCGGGTCGGAGCTGATGTGTCGGGATCTGGAGTCCCTTTGTGGGAACGGAGATCCTCTTGCTGAAGAACGAGGTTCATCCCGCCGTTGCTGGTAGTCTTCATCACGTGAAGATGTTGATGACTTCTCCTGATATGCCAGATGCAAGAGATTCATCAACTTTCCAGAAAGATGGAAGATACCCTTTTCTGGTAGGGGACATTTTAGAAGTTGGGACTAGGGAAGCAAAAGAATGCCATAGCTTGAGGAATAAAAAGATCAAATTTTCTTGTGAAGATGAGGTGTAATGTATAAGATAACAGCAGAATACCAATATTTGGAAACCCAAAATAAAGTTAAATAAGATTAAACCAAAAGAATGAAAGCAGATCTTTTACTGCCCTTCTCTCATCTGAAGTTCACTTACAAAGCAGTTCAAATCAGGTTTTTTCCTTGGTCATTAGGGAGCATAGAGCAGCTGTTTCAGGCCATTAAACCAGTATGACAGTATCATAAATATTTATCCAGATTTTAGAATTTTATGCCAGCAAGAAACTAAACACATCTTCTATGACTTGTGTTGTGGTGCTGATTGGAAATGCAACCTTCTGCTGCCTAATCAATGCCCTCCACCTCCCCTAGTGAGCACTGGTTTTTACCAAAAGAAGAAAACCCTGATTGACCATGCTCTGACTCTGATCTTAATTTTATGTCACTGTGCTGATTTCTACCATCAAGTCAGCTTACAGTTGTGGACAACAATCATATGAAAACAATTTGTAATTTGACATTTGCTTGTGGATCTCATCATATGGTAAATTATTACCTTTGAAACCACAAAAACTGGAATTGCTAAAAGGACTTTGGCTTCCACAGGAGAGCATATGCATGTTCTGTTTCCAGAATAGAACTAACAAATCCATGAGACTTAAGGTCCTTTCAATTCTTCGAAACGTAAATTGTGAATATGATGCTTCCGTCAATTAGATTTAATTATTATGTTTGCATAATGACACTGTTATTCCTATAAAATTCCAAGTACCCAGTTGTAAAAAAGAATCATACTAAACAGCAGAGCGATGGTTATGTGTGCTTTGATTTGCACAGATTCTGCACCTAAAACATTTCATGCTCTAGCAACAGAAATGAGAAAAGTGCTACTTCAGTGATTTGGTTGATTTCAATTCCAGATGGCCTACCAGCATTATTAGGCTTATTTGGATGCACAATTACTACCCACCCATGTTCCTTTTGGATATGCAAGTTATTATAACCATGAAGTTGTGATCCTTTTTTGGTTCATACCTGGCTTTGACTTGTATAAAATATTTATGGGTTGTAGAACACGGTTTAAATCAGTGTCCAATATATACATTGAGATTGTGTCCCTAATTGAAGTTCTAGTTGAGGTTGCTGAGAGCCCTTCTTGGGAAAGCAATGGAAATGGATACCCCTTTACAAAAACCAACTCTTTCTGGGTCATATTTCTTGTTAATGATACAGATTTCATCTGAATGGTGATAAAACTGAAATGATGTACAGCCTATGCATATGTGACTAGAGGCATAACTTATGAGGGCTGCAACTGACTTTTTGTTGTCTTCCTAGCCACTTATAGCTTCAGCCAACAGTCTGAGATACTTGTTTCTCAGAATCACCAGCTGCTTATAAATAAGAATATATAAACGAAAGTTCATACAGAGTGCTCCCATGATGCCGGAATTAGTGGCTCATATACCTTTGTTACTTTTATAAGAGCAAGACTAAGGAGCTTGACATAACTTCCAAGAAGCACTTTTCTGTTATCCAATATCAGCTATATATTTTTGTCCAAGTACCACCATTTTTATTTGGCTACCACATTTTATCTCCTATACTAATTTTGATTGTTCTACACATACGACCCATCCATAAGCTTGAGAAATCTGAAGGTCTCATGTTCTGTAAAGAGACTGTAGACGAGTTGTATATACATTGAGGCGGTAAGAAATTAGTATCATATGCTTAACATTTGCAATAGTCTAGACTGTAGACTTGCTTCTTTCACCAAATTATCTTAAATCAATAAATTGAAGGGTTCCATGTGCATGATCGGCATGGAAATGGATACCTTATGGAATGAATGCATAGTGGTTTCAAGACGAGGGCTTAAAGTATGTCCAGATATCGAAAGGATTCAGAAATTCCTGGGTGTAAAATACTCCAAATTTGCGCATCAAAAGCCTAAATGCTTATCAAGTGCTTAGAGAGACATTCAGTTTGAGTGATCAACCAGGTGCTCGTTTTTTTCATCTGTCTAGTCCTGCTGTTCTTTTTCTGTGTTTATATGCCTTGTTAATTTAGATGGCTTTGGGGCTACTTAATAATTACAAATCCTTCCGATCAAGGGTAAAGAGAATGCAAACTGAAAGCAATTTGCAGTAGAGAATTCAAACTCCTATGTGAAACAAGAAATTTCCTCGTTGCTTGTTTCTCCATTGATCTATTAAAAGTTGTGAGTAAAGCAATAATGATGTGCCTTTTATTGCGACCTCAAAACAAACCTCAAAAAAGTTATTTCAATTGTAATACCCGTATGGTTTTCCGAGGAGATACGGGGCTCCAACTGTGCTTGCATAAAGACAGACGAATAGTTCAAGCTACCCTCTACATTATTGTATATGTACTCATAGAAGGCTTGCATTTCCAGAACATAACTGCTTCTAAGATGTGCTTATTATTGTAAGCACATGTAAGTAATAGTTATTGCAAATCCTTTATCTCCTTAAATAGAGAAGAAATGATGAAGAATCTATTACTATCAGAAAGTTATGCAGCTAGCAAAACGATGTTAGTTTCATGGTTTAATCAATCTTATGTAGAGTGAGCATCAATGTATCATATCAGTTCTTGGAACAAGTATGCAACGTAGTTGGAAATGCGAAATGCTTTTGTACGCCTAAGATAGAAGCAGTCAAGGGATGTGAAGTTTGGATATCCAGTATCAAGTTGGCATAATGATATGTACTTCTCATTGGCATACAAAAGAAATGCTTGAATTGCTATATTTAGTGTTCCATGATGAAAGGGCACCATATTCTTGCAACAGAGTGGTGCAACATGACTCACTAGGTGAATCACGTTTTTTAGCAACAGTTTTTTGGGTTTGAACTATTTGATGCAAAAAATACGCTCATGTCACACCATTCTCTTCCATTATCCAAAAATAGGAAAACAGAACTGCCACAAATGATGGATCAAATGTGCGCTTAATTTCTGAGGGGATGCAATTCTGGCACCCACAAATGATGGATCAAATGCACTTAATTTCTGAGGGAAGGCAATTGCATCGAGATGTCTTGGTGCTACAGCAGGACCCCAAACATTCACTTGCCACCACTCATGAGCAAATGATTCTTTTTAAGCATTATGGTTTAGCTGGATAGACACTCCTCAATGAAAAAAATTGATCTCATCAGGCAACTGAATACTTTGTGGATTACCAATATCTAGTGCTGTCATTCTGGTAAATTAGACCCAATGGTTCACCTTGTGCTTATGCACTGCTTGATACTTTGTGATAAGATTGATCTCATTAGGAAAGTGAATAAGAATCATGAGATTTGAAGAGTATACTTTGTCTAGAATATCTAGTTTTGTCATTTTGACATACTACATGCCAACGGTTCACCTAGTCGGCTTGTCCTAATGTACTTATTGTTTTGTTTTTGACATTAGCTCTTCTATGAATCTGTTTTATAAGTCACCTTTTGTGCCAATGCATGCTTATAATATTTTCTGCCTTACTGGTGGACAGCGACAACATGCAATTGTCCCTTTAAGCAGGAGTCATCTGGTGTAATCACTGGATAGCTTGTATGATTTTATACAAAAATAAGGCAACACCCTACACATTGGATTGCCTAATGGCGATGTAGAATCCACAACAGTCGCCCAAACACAGCAAAAACTACCCTCTTTGTTAATAAAAACCACCTTACTTTAATGAGAAGATATAAGAAATGGGCCCTTGTAGAAGGAGCATAAATGGCTCATCTTGGGAAATGAGAATTAGCTGATCTTCCCATTCAAGGAATCATAGCAATGAGATAAGTAACAGCAGAAGAGTATCATTGATCAACTGCAGGTGATTATGTCGTCACTTTTATAGTTTATGCTTGAGCAATTGATGGTAAAATACAAGAAGGCTGTACCATAAACCCTATAACCTTTGTAAGTGACTGCTTTTTGATACTTTGAATTTGATATACATGTGATATAATTTTGGGCAAGTTTTAACCAATTGTTGAAGTCCGGGAACCAGAACCTTTGATTTAAAATGAACGAGTAACAATCTAGTCAGATGACATATAATTGTCTGAATGCATGATAATTTCATTGCCACCGATAAAGAAAGCTAGTGGTTATCCCTATTTCATTCGATGGCACGCTGAAATAGATAAAGCAGGTAATATAAAATCATGAGCTAAACCCAAAACTTGAAAATGGTTCATATAGAGAGCGATACAAGTCTTCATCACAAAATTGCTTAATTTTGTATTGGTTAGCATTGTTTGCATTTTTCCAAAAGCAGCAACTAGCTCAAGGCTTAAGCAGATATTGCTCGAACAAAAGTGTATATGTATACAAAAGTTATGGAGCAGACATGGGTGGACAAGACTAACCGCCTTTGTAAACTCAATTCTAAGTGCATTGCCCGCAAGAATGAAACCTTGAAGTGCTCCAATCGCTGCAAAGGCTGCACTGTCGTCGATGAAATTGATGAAGGCGTAGCTACGGCCAGGTTGAAATGCTACACTCTCAAGCTCCCCAAACTGTCTAAAGTGATTGCTCAATGCACGCTCAGTTAAGGTATGAGATAGATTTCCAACCCAAAGATGTCGTGAAGGGGGTGCAGTGCTCCGGCCATGATGACTTTTCTCTTCTGATCTCAACGGGAAGTCCCTCCGTGGTCTATCCCGCCCACCTCTTAAGCTCTGGAGAACAAAACTCATATCATTAATACTTATTTCCATGGTAAACCTGTGCATAAATTGACATAGATTTTGGAAGTTTTGTTGAAAATACAACACGAATCTTTTCTCAGACAAGACACCATATCTAAAACTATAGAGTTCCCAAGTTATCATATTTCCAGTCTCCAGATCTTATATCGAGTAGTTATTCAGCAACCGCTGTAACATTTCCATCAAAACCCTATGTATAATGAAACCTTGTTCTTAATATTCCTTTAAAAACACTCTAAACATCGAACTCCAGATCAAAAATAGCGAAAACTTCATACTAAACCAAATCAGATCGCACTCACAAGAGTCTTATACATGGAAAAATACACATAAAACAAACAAATTTCAGCAAAGATAAACACGAAATGTATCAACGTTGCATCTAACATTAAGCTAATCAACAGTAAATCCAGTGAATTGAAAATTTCAAAGAGATAGATAGAGAGAAGAACCAACCATTATCGTTCGAATTCGACGATCGCGAAATCGTCCTACCGCATTCACACCTTCACCGAACAAGATCACGATTAACGCAGGGCAGATTCACCAAAAAAAAATGGAGGTAGATGATCAACAAAGAGAGAAGAAGAAGATATGGTTGGTATATCTTGGTGCTAGGGTTTGGTTACTGCTGAATGGTATCAGACCAATTTGCTGAATAATAAAAGCCGATAGAGAGCAATCGCAGCCGTTTCTTATATTCATTATACCCCCTTATACTAATCTGAATGTACATACTTGACCCCCATTTTTTACATATTAGCCAAAAGTGCTTATTGACTTATTGTGGTGGAAAAAAGAGTTTTTAAAAAGGTGTTTGGATTAACTTTTGTGATGGTAAATAGGGGTGTTCAAAAAACCCGAAAAACCGAGTAACCGACTTGCCTGCACGAACCGAAACCGAAAAAATCGATATCCGCAAAACCCGTAACCCGAAAAGTCGGGTACCTGTTAAACGCGGGGCGGGTTCGGATTTTAAAATTCGGTATCCGCGGGTACCCGCCCCGCTCCACATGCTTTTAACTTATTTAAAAAATATATATTTATTAATATGTAATAACAAAAGCAATTCTTT
>LUCG01285653.1:0-13912 GCA_001633085.1 Carthamus tinctorius | reverse complement strand
GCATCCTTAGGAGATGCCACCTCATCACACCATGTTTCTCCTTTATATATATATATATATATATATATAGATTTATTTGAAAATGTTAGGATATTAAATCTATTTAATATTTGAGTTATGTAATTAATGTAATTAAAGTTCAATATGATTTATTTTAGAGATTTTAATTAAGGTTATCAAAATCGGGATCCTACTTAATATTGTTTTTGTCATCGTAAGTTCGAATCAGGATTGTAAGATCCTACCACAAGTTAATAATTTTTTCTATTTTTTTATGTGCTTTAATTTTTATCATAAACAAATTATATAACATTTCATCAAAGGTTGATACTTCAAACTTCAACTTTTGAAGGTCCAAACATTCAACCTCAATATGTTTTTCATAATTTTCTTCTCTTTTCGTACGATCCTACGATCAGGATCCCGATCCTATCAACGATCCTATGATCAAGATCATACAATCCTACGATCAGGATCGCGATCCTGTAAACGATCTACGATCAGGGTCGTAATCCTATAAACGATCCTACGATCCCATCACGATCCTATCACATTTAAGATCCTAATACCATTTGGATTGTTTTTCAAAGGCAGGATCGTACGATCCTACGATCAGGATCGCGATTTTGATAACTATGGTTTTAATATTGTTTCTTTTTAATTTCCATAAATTACATAGAATTTGTTAGACATGTTTTTACCTTTGTTATTTGAGTCGAAATCTTATAAATGGAACTCGGTTCGAAATACGTCTCACTCTAACCTTTTGTACTCAAACTTGATAAAGTTTCAAATATTCGATAAAAGCTTCATTTTCTTTGTAATCCTTGAGGGCTCAATTGTAATTACCAAGACTTAAGGGGTTATTTTTACCAATTAACATAACCCTTAGGCGAAAATAGTTGGCATCATAACAGATTTAACTTCCAAAAATAGAAAGTTCAAACTGGACTCTTTTTCCCCCTTCTTCTTCTTCATCATCATCATCTAGGGCACAACAGGCGTGCAAAATTCTGTAAATCTAATCATTCTTCTTTTTTCTGATTTCTAAGCAACAATGTCGAATTTCTGTGGCCAAGTTAGGCTCTCGTCCACATTGATCAGAGGCGTACAGTATAGAATTTTAAGATCCTTCACTACAATCGAATGCCATAGGCCCTCCATTCTCCATAAAAAAGGTGTCGACATTATTCACGATCCATGGTTCAACAAGGTACGTTGATTTGAGATGATTAAAATTTTTGAATGATTCGATTAAATGTTACTTTTTTGTTTTTTGCAATGTGTGTTGATTTAGGTTATGTGTGAAGTATAATGTGTACTGTTGAGTTGATAGTATTGATTTATTTGTAATAGTTTGTTATACTCCATTCTATTTTGGTTTATTTTTTACAAGAAATGTTGGTTATGCTGCATACAACAACAATTGTTTATTTATTTTTTGTTCTATTATGTTACAAAAAAGATTTTCTGGGTTTGCACATAATAACTCATAAGGAATTGACAACATTTTAATCACATGGTAGATAGTAGGTGGGTCAGTTTGAAGATAAATGAATTGCTAATTGTAGAATATGATTCCACCATATACATGAGACCCAATAAATGAAAATAATTATATGACCAAAAAATTGGGCCAAAGATTGTAATTGATTTCTTTGAAGTAGGTGAGATGGCCATAAATAACACAATTTGCATACAGGTTTGGAAGCAATGGACCCAATCACCCAAAAAAGTATTGTTGGATGACAAAAAAAATTATATGACATGGGAAAAAGATTGTAGTTGATTTCTGAAGTAGGTAAGATAGCTATAAATATACACAATTTGCATAAATGTTTGCAATCAATGGACCCAATTGTGTGAAAGAAAAATGTTGAATAAGACATATCTTTGTGTTTTGCTGACAATTTGCATTAAATTTTGTACTAAGAAAAGCTAAGGAACACTTGTGGTAGCTGTCACTTAACAAGTCAGTTACCTAATCAGATTAAGTTTGCTACAATGCATTGTCGACCCAGCAAACTGGTTTGCGTTTCTTGCAATTGCTTCATGCAAAACAAACTGCAAAACTAAAATGAAGTCCTCAAGAAGTTATAGATACCAGTGTACTAGATATAGACGCACGCTTACTGTTATGTGATGATGAGACACAAGGTGTTAATCTAACTTATGTTACGTGATGATGAAAGTATTTTTTTAATATTGGAAGAGGATTAAGGAGTGAGTTATTTCTGTTGGGGCATGGTATTAACTGCTTAGTAACAGCTTGTTAATCTAACTTATGATATGAGCAGTGACAAAAATCGGGATAGGTAGATTGATATGTAATAGATATCCTTATTTGAGAAGAATAAAGAGAATAAAAGTTATTTGTATAAAAAAGCGAGAATGATAGAGAAGAGCAAGCATTGCTTGTGATCAGTTAAGCCTTCATGATTTACTTTAGTCATAATTTAATTATTGTGATGATTTCTGATCAGCTAGTGGATGACTCCATTATTGGTACTACTCTTGTGTCTTGTCAGGCATGATGGCATGCTCTAGCTCGTTCATTTCATTTTCAGCAGGTTCTATATCCCATTTATGAAGACATGTTCTTTCATATTAGTTGTAGAATTATGCAACTTCATATAAATAATTTCATGCATTCTTCATTACTATGAATTTGTCCTTGTAGATACAGCTTCCCTTTAGCACATCTTTGAAACTACTGGGAAATCTGTTCTCTAGTTAGTAGCCTTTTAGTATATATGTGGATATAAGTTGTGTGAAGAATGACATTACGAGTCATTTGCGGCTGTTAAGTTGGCTGTCCTCTCTCTCTCACTCTCTCTATCCTTCAAGTCAATAAGTAATTGTCGCTTCAATTGCCCATGCTATGTACTTGGCATGTCCTGTTTTTTCTGTATTCTGTTTAGGATGCTGAATATCGAGTACGGGGTGCATCTGTTATTGTAAATTAGATGAGTGTATAGTTTCATGATCCTTTGAAGGGAAGACGACACTGAATAATAGTGGAGCAAAATCTTTGGTTATAGGGGCAACTATATACTACACTTGATTGGAAAGAGTTCAAATTGATTTGGTGAACAGAACTGTTAATTTGAATAATTTATTTAAATTGGTGAATACATTAAATACTTCCAATATAAAAATGTTCAAAGTTCCACATTAGGTTTTGCTTCACCAAACAAGAAAAGAAAGAATTGGAGAAGGTACAGAATTTATAATATTGGGAACTGTTCACTTTATTACTATAGAATCTTTCCCTTCTATTCACTGTCGTCCCAGTCAACTGCATAGATATGTTCACTTTATTACTATAGAATCTTTCCCAGGAACTAAGGAATGGTACTCGACAATTCAGTTATGTTTACTTGAATCTACACAGATAGATCAAGTAACAGCTGCTATGACTTGACAGTGTCACTACAAAAGGATCATACTTGCGATTTCGAACAACTTCCTTACGACACAAGAAAAGTGGTTTGTAAGTGGGCATCCACAGTGAAACTTAATCCTGATGGTCCACTGCATCAGTTGAAATCCCAGTTAGTTGCGCAAGGTTATTCTCAAGAGTCAAGACTATGGGGTTGACTATGATGAAACGTTTTCCCCTATAGCTAAAATATCATATGTTCTCATTTGTATAATTGACCGCCATTAATCATTGGCCACTTGCTCGCTTCATTAGTTATTTGTCAAGAGCCCTTTCTTAATGGCATTCATAAGGAAGAGGTGTACATGGAACCACCACGTGGGTTTGTTATTGAGGGGGCCACAAATGTATGTCGATTGCCACATTTAATGTTTGGCCTAAAATAGTGCTAGATCATTGTTTGGACGTTTTCAGATGTTAGAATTTGTAATGATTCATAGTTTTGAGGATCTTTTGTGTTCTCTAGATAGTTGATATCATTATCATTACTAGAGATGATAGCACCGGAATTTCAGAGTTGAAACGATTTGTATAGACTAGGTTACAAGTTACTGATCTTAAAAGACATTGTTACTTCCTTGGGATAGAGGTTACAAGTTAACAAAAATAGGTTCATGATATGTTCACTGGATGTGGTTTTGTAGGGATGCAACCCAGTGGATAGTCCGATACTTGCTACAAGAAAACTTCTTACTGAGGATGGAAATGTTGTGCTAGATCCAGAAAGATATAGGAAATTGGTTGGAAAATTAAAGTATTTGACAGTTACTCGAACAGATTAATCATTCCCTCTTAATGTCTTGAATCGCTTCATATCCACCCGTATATAGGAATAGGATAGCGCTCTTTGTGTTTTGTGGTATCTCAAGGCTACATTGGGATACTCTTCGTGCTAAGTGGGTGCATTCACTGATGAAGGAGATGGCAGGATACTTACCGAATGCTAATTGGGTTGGTTGTTGCGTTTCGAGAACATTGACTATAGGGTACTGCGGATTTGTGTGAGGAAATCTAGTTCTTTGAAAAGGAAGAAACAACATACTACATCCCAATCAAGTTTTGAGTCCGAGTAGAGGGTCATGGCAGATGTGTCATGGGCAAAGAGGCTTCTAAAAGAGTTTGGAGTACTTACATACGACTTGGTTAGACTGTATAGTGATACAATAAGCTATTCACATAGCCAATAATCAAGTATGAAAAAATAAGTTTTAAGTTCTATCCAAACGATATCAGCCATTATTTACTTTCCTGTTTGAAAAAATAAGTTATAATCCAAACCGTTTGTTTGACAAAAATGGGGTGCGGGAAAAGCCATATGCTGAGCATTTGACATGGAACTGCTGGTTCTCTTATGTAGGAAGGCTTATGTAATGATTACCTGCCGATTTCGATTGTTAACGAAAAATCAGGATTAAACTTGGCAACTTTGACTAACAGGGAACAGCATTCTCCATGACTGAACGAGATCGTCTTGAACTGCGTGGACTTCTACCTCCAAATGTTCAGACCGAGGAACAACAAACTGAACGCTTTAGTAAGTTAATACCTTCATTCTTTCTTGCTTGTTGCTAACTATGACAAACAATCCATGACAGTCTTTTGTTGAATGTACTTGATATATAGGATAATCAGTCAATATCTTATTGAAGTATACTGTTCTCTTTTCTTTATTATTACATTACATTCCATAACATGATTTATTTCTGGAACCTGCCATCGATATACGGGCATATGTTAGCATGCTTTTACGTCACCAAACCTTAGGTTCCTCCCTTACAACTTGATATGTGAGAATAAGCTTTGATATGATCATAAATAATGCGGTGATAGGAACTAGGTGACTAATTGTTCTCACAACTTTGATAATACAAGATCCATCAGCCTGCCATTTCTTTTAATCTTTGGGAGTTATCTTTTAATAGATGAATTTTGTATATTCAGCGCTGACTAAGATATATATATATATTATATTATATGAAGAAGTGAATTTTGATACCACTTTTGTCATAGTTATCAAATGTTTTACCCAATTATTTCTCTTAGCGTGTTTAAATAAAGGGAGTTGGGATGTCATCCAAGAAATAAAATAAACGGAGCTAGGCCCTTATATATGATAATATCATGGAATTGATTCAAAGCCATAACCCAGATAATGGTTTGAATAAGTTGAATCCAGATGGAGCCATTTATCCAAACTTTTACCCAGTAAGTGCTTAGCAGTAAGAGTAAACACCGGGTAAGATTGTAGTTCAACAAAATGGTATCGTATACAATAATTTACCGGTAAGCACTTACCGAGTAAGAGTCGTGACCCTCAATTACCGCGTAAGACTCTCCATCCTTATCATCGCTCTTACCAGGTAAGATTCTTAGTCCTTGCCATGTTATCAGGTAACAGTAAACTCTTACAGGGTAAGCTTTTAGTAAACGACCCCTAACTAGAAAGTAGGATAGACAATTTTGCTAACACTAACTCAGGAAGGGGATTGGCCAAATAATTCAGAACTTAGAATAAAAAGTTTACGCTGATATTGAAAGCTTAAAAGTCCCTTATGTTATAACCTTTTAGCATATTCAGATATTCCTCCCTACCACCTAGCAAACTGATGGCTAATAATGTTTTCCTTTTACCTGATAGTTCACCGTGATTCGTAATTTTGTACTTAGGAACATCTTGGTATGGCTTGGTAATAACCATTTATTGTCTTATTTCAGTCTCTTAGTAGTGTATGGGCCTATACTCTTTGTGTGCTAAGGGTGCATTTGGTATCATGATAACATGACTGAATGGAAGAGAACATGACACAACTGTTTTCAGCGTTTGGTAAGACAATTGGACAGGCCAGAACAGATAAAATGACCACTTTACCCCCAATGAATTGTTTATATTTTCTATATAATTTGATGAATATATGTAATTTATTAAATTATAATAGAATAAACATTTTTATAACAAAATATATCATTAGAAAATTTTCATCAAGACGGTCAAAATGATACAAATATAAAAACTTTATGTAGTTTCCAATTTCTATTTTACAATTCTCTATATAATTTTATTATTAATAATATTTAACATAAATATAGAAACCGTATAAGAATAATATTTTGTGAACGGTGACATGAAAGTTCAAATAGCATAAATATACTAAATAAGATTTAAAGAATGGTTAAAATGTATAGAGGGAGTCGTATTTGATGTTTTTGAAGAGAATTAGGTTTCATTTTGAGGTTATATCGGTAAAATATAAGTCTATTCTAGCTTGTTCCCACTTTGTTTTTGTTCCAAATAAAAGTCCTGCGAGACGTGGAACGGTATATTCTTATATTTGAGATTCATTAAAATTTACACGTGATTCTATGTTAGTATTCCTAAAAAATATGTTTTTTTTATCAAATTTACAGTGGCGGACCTGAAGAAGCTTGAGATGAATGCTAGGGATGGACCATCAGACACGAACAATTTAGCCATGTGGCGAATACTTAATAGGCTGCATGATAGAAATGAAACCATGTACTATAAGGTGAGTTATTGTTGTAAAAATTCTTTGACGAAACTTGCATACTTTACTACATTTTCAAACACATGATATCTTCATGTAGAATGAATTAGTGAATATAGGCATGTTTCTAAATCCAAGATTGATTGGATTTCCATATCAAGATATGTGCATATATTTGGGTGAAGTGCTATAGGCTACTTATGAATTAACACAATTTGCTTACAACAAAAGATTATCCGGTCAAATACAATGCATAACATACATTAAGCATCTTCTCACACTCAAATATTCTAGTTGAGCCACATCTAGCCTAGAATTCATTTCGTCCAACTATTCTAAAACTCACTTCGTCTTTTGCACCTAGGTCAAAAGTTACATTGAATTCCTTTGTACCCAAGTCTTTGAATTTAGTAGGTATTTTTTAATATAATGAGAATCACAACGAGTCTATTCGGGTTTTTGCTATCTGTATAAAGATGTCATTCCGTAGGATGTGGTAAATGATTAGTTTAAGGCACATGCTGAAATAGCATGAAGGATAAAAGTTTTTTGGTGAAGGTTGAGTTATTAAAGAATAACTTGTCTTATTAAAGTGCACTCATTAAAGTGTCGATTTGTATGTTCTACGAGGCACAACCATCATAGGTGATGTACGAGTAGCTTCTTCTTCCATATCCACTGTTGATAGGACAAGTTTGTGGCACGTGAGGCTCAATCATATGAGTGAGGCTAGAAGAATGGGTTAATGAGTTAGAATCTTCTATTTTATGAAGATTGTGTTTGGGAAACAAAAATTTGTCTCATTTTCTAGCTCAACGCATAAAACCACGTCAATCCGTGGGTATGTACATTCATACATTTGGGGACTCGCGAGAGTTCAACTACAAGGGGAATCCAAGAGATTGTACCCAGTTAATGGGGGGAGCATCGTTTCGGAAGGGAAAACTTCAACGCAAAGCAATCTAAGCGTTTCAAAATTTCTAACGGAGTTTCATGATGGAGACATTGGTGGTCATTCGAGATTCTTAAAAACGTACCAACGTATTAAAGTGTACATATGGTGGGAGGTCACGAAAGGAATTGTCAAAACCTATGTAACAAATTGCCAAAAATTTTAATGTAACAAAACATCGAGCCTATCACCCATTGGTTTATTACAACCATTGAACATCCCAAATCAAGTTTGGGAAGATATATCAATTTGCAGAAGGATTGTCGTTGTTGGACGGTGTTAACACCCTATTTATGGTGATGGATTGGCTTCCTAATATGGTTATCTCATTGGACTCAAAGACCCATTTACGACACATATGGTAGCAAGAATGTGATAAGAACCACTTTGGCAAACTTTTAGAAAGACGAAAAGAAAATAAGAAGATAGAATAATCGACGTTCTAGAGGTCAATCGGTTCTCCCACGGTTTACTTTCGAGAGGTAAACCAACTCTCCAATGATATCAAAAATCGCCAATGAGATTAAACATAATAAAATTACAACCCTAATGGCCTATTTATAATTAAAAGATATTCTAATATAATTGATTCCTAATCTTTATCTAAAATAATACTTACCTAATAAATAAAACACCGTAAATAATCATCTAAGATAATAATAAAAATACTGATTCAGATCGTATAGAATGTTTCTGAAGAAGGTTGTTCATTCACATGTGATGCCAAAATTGATGGTCTCTAATCACGACAAACTCTTTCTTAGCAAATTTTAGAAGGAATTGTGGCAAGTTATAACCCTAATGCGAGGCAAACCGAAGTTGTAAGTTTTTGTGTGGAGACTTATCTACATTGCTATGCTAACGGAAGACCAAGATATTGGCAGCAGATTACCGTGGGCAGAGTTATGATAATACATCATTCCACACAGCTACAAAGTCGACTCCATTTAAGCTACTTTACGTCCACGATCCCCACCCAATGATAGCATCTCCGACAGCTAAAGCCACCGGTTCCACGATAGATCAACTACTCGTTGACACGGACAAATTATTGGTCAACCTTAAGAAAATTATTACGAACACAACAAGCAATGAAGTCCATAGTGGATAAGCACTGTTGTGAGGTAGAATTTGCAGAACGTCGGTGGGTTTTCTTACCGTCAAACTTCGACGACTACGTCTCGAAATGTCAAAATACCACCACGTTATTATTGATGGACCTCCATTGGTGAAAACATATACTATAAGTAGAGTATAAAGGAGCATTTGTTGTGTGGAGGGGAGTAGTAACCGTTCCATATTGCCTTCTCTATAATAATAGAGGGGATTGTGCTATCAAGTTCATAGTAGAGAGACTTGGCTCTCAAGTTATAGTGATTATGTCATTCCTTTTCAACTCAGTTTCTCTAATCAGTTACAAAGTACGTTTCTATCAATAAACTACACAACCATGTGATTGAACATTTGAACTACCGTTGGTGCCCAAAGATTTGAATGCACATACTGGTGGTATGTGTTAGCTAGAAAACGAGACCCTATTTTTCTTCTCGAACACCTAATGCTAACAAAATGGAAGCTTCTAGGTCATCTAGCGGACCTCACAATAGGCTTTTCTTGCTCAACTGCATCAATCTAGCCTTACACATATGACAGAGTCTCATGTGTCACAACTTTGTCCTATCAACAATTAGTATAGAAGAAAAACTACCTTCACGCCACTCATGGTGGCAAGAACGCGAATGCCTTTATGATGATAAGCGCTCCTCTAGCCACATTTCTAACTCCACCTTCAATGACAAACTTGTAGCCACTAAGTAAAACCAAGTTCCTATTCAAAGCAGATACATGCCTTAGATTACTCATACGTCCGGATTATCTCGTCATACATTTGATTAAGACGTTACCTCGACCCACAACCTTGCATAAAGCACCATTCCCAACACGAATTGACACAAGTCACTCTCATAAGCTGAAAACCACCGACGGACACATGTGGTAGCCAGGTAATTCACCCAGTGATATAACATTCACGTCATTTGTCACAACCATCAAATCAACGTATCATCTTCTACTACATACGCTTGTGGTTGACTGGAAGACCCATTACCTTTGTTTTTGTTTTTGTTTTTGATATGTAATTTATAGCATTCATCAATGAAATGTCCCTTCTTGCAAAAGTTGTATAATTTTCTTGACTTCGGACCTAGACCTTGATCTCCCTGAGCTCATGAAATCTTTTATGTTTGTCTCCCTCTTACACTAAGTCCTTCAGTTGTCTTCGGACCGAAACAATTTTTTTCACCTTCTCCTTTGAGTTCAAAGACCTTTGTACTTCCTCGAATGACAAAGAATCCCAGATATAGATAAGGTATCCATGAAGTTAGCAAACAACGATTGCGATGAGCATAAGAGAATAAAAAGTCTTCCTCAGTGTATTACACATCCAAGTTATTTAAGTGAGTGACTATCTCCTTGAACTTTGAGATGTGCTTATGAGCCACCCTCTGGTAATCAATGATCATAAAACCTCTTTTCACATAATCATCAACAATTTATCCAACTTCCTTCACATTTTAAGCATAGTCACTTTATCACAAACATCGTGAAAGATGTCATTTGACAAATGTAGCCTAATTTGGAATATGGCTCTCAAGTCATTGTAATCCTTCAATTCATTGGACAACGCCTATGGAATTTCATCATATCCCTCAATACACCAATGCAAGTCCATTTGTATCGGCACATCTCTTGTGTTTATCTTCCAAAGAGGAAACTTAATGTTTGTATTAAGTAAATATAGGTCCACCTTCATTGTTGTCGTAGCTTTCAACACAAATTAGGAATCCACAAACACCAATGTGCTTATGCCTTAATACTACTTGTTGCATATCTTGGCCACTCAATCTCAATTTAAACCCAACTAATTGAAGTTAAACCAAGCAGAAAAGTCAACAAGCCCAAGACCCAAAACGATTGAACGCCAAATGTTCCTAATGCGGAAAGATAAACTTCAATTCCCAATGTAAACTACGAAACAATTGGAAATCAATATAACTTGACTTGAAGTAAAGTAAAAGGCGGAAAAGACACAACATCATGTAGAAAATCCAAAACAGGAAAAACCAAATGCAGGCGAGACCACCAAGAAGTCCATTATCAATATTCAATCATTACCATGCTTGGGAATGGGTACATGATGTTATATTGCACGACCTTATACACAACTTAGGTCACATAGACCGGGTCACTCGGGCCCTAGCTTCAATCTCGCATTCTTCTACTAGAGAGTGCACCAAGGTCACGCGATATTGGCATGAAACAGGGGTCGTATGACCTAGTCGCGTGAAGCTTTGGTGAGGGTATTTTAGAGGCAAACTTTACATCAACGATGATCTTTTTATGAGAATGGAAGTTTTGAGAGGAGTAAAGGACAAAGGATTGGAGTATAAAGAAGTTCCTTAGCTTCCTGAAAATGATATGAATACCCAAGGACTTTTTTTTGGGAAGGGTGTCCGGGCCAAAGCCCGACTAATCCCCGACAATTTTGGGGGCTAAACATGGTCCCACTTAAATGTCCCCAGACATGCGCACGAGAAGGCTCGAACTCGGTTAGGGCGCTATGAACCCCCCGACCGATAACCAATCCGCCACAGCACTGGAAGACAAATAAGACTCTCGATCATAGGTCATACTTCTTACATGACTCATCAATGATAGTTTGCAATCAATCATTACTGGATTCTGTTGACGATGAATTTTAAGGGAATACTTTTGATAAGAATGATGCATCAAAAACAAATCAAACAAACGCCTTTTGCAACTTGTGGACGTTTTAAAAAAGGATTCATGGGCTTTCCTAGTCCAACAACGATAGTATAGCTAATAGGAAAAAATATTACCGTTAGAATGTGCTGCAGGATTTGAACTATGACGAGCTTTGTATTGAAATAACTCAGTTGCATGATTCAAACCCACAACTGTGATAAACTCTTATGATTAGGCTTAAACTCACTTGGTGATGAAATTTCAGTTTGAAAATAAATTAAATGTTTTCGGCACTTATGAGAGTGGTTGGAACTGCTTGTGAACCACTAAGCATCAAACCGTCTAGGGTCATACAATTTGATTTGTAATTCTCTATCTTTGAATATTTAGGCACTTAAGAATCATGGTCCTCATGTTCCCATTAGGGTATATTCTTGTACTTTAACTTAACATAAAATCCATGCATTTGTCTTCCTCTATCAACTTAAACCTCAACAAGCTTTATTCTTGGGTTTGACATTCCCATTGTTGCATGGAAGAAAATCCTTCTTGGTGACCTATGACATTAGAGATAGTTTAAGTCATCAACATTTTAAAATACTCTGCAACAAGACCATGACATAAGATCTAAGCATTTTTTATTGTTTCTCTTCATTTTGTGTTAGATACTTTGGCATGTATATAGTTTTCATTTTGCCTTCATGTATGCATTGCACAACTATATCAGTCCTAAAAATGTGTCTGGTCCAAGAGGATGTGAGTGATACAGAGCAAGATGGTTTTCCATCAAGATCATTATTTTCTGATACACTTGACCTATCTTCTTGGTTGTGTATTGCAATCAGCATATCTTATCAAGTTGAATCTTGAGCAGTCTTTTAGACTCGTGATGTTGATGATGATGAGTAGGTCTTTGTAATGTGGTCAAAAAGGCCTTCTGAGGGGTGTTCCTGTCGAAAAGATTTATGAAGTGCTTCCATGATACTAAACTTCAAACTTATGTAAGAGCTTCTTCTTGGGCTATGAAGTGGAACTCTCTGCCAAAATTCTAAACACCTATATTGTGTTCTCAGTGAGTTGGTTCATGTTTCTTTTTATACTAGTCAATGGGGTGCTAACACATGATTCTACTATTTCCTAAGAGTACTTGTGAGAGATGTCTTCTTGAAATAATCACGGACATGATAGGGTTACTAGACACTGTTTGCATGGGTGGATTTACATATTGTGTAGGGGATCTCATGTCCCCTTTCTATCGTCTAGGCGTCGTGGAAAATTATGAGTCAAAAAGTGCATCCATTGTGATTTGATGTATTCCCCATAAGTTAGAAACACCATCTTTTATACTTAATCTTTGTTTTTATTTATATTATGTTGATTATTATGAGCGCCCGCTTGAATTTTTTTCTGGATCCACCTATTCTCTAATGCTAGTTATGTTGGTTGTCCTTGTGTTTAGGATTGACTAATGGGCATCATGTGTAAGTGGAATACATGTTTTTGCTCTAGTTTTGCATTTTTTACAGTGCTATGGCTTACACAGCTTATCAGTTGACTTGGTTTGCTGTTTGGTTTTTTACTAGCTCAAGAGTTGGGTGATTGTGACTGGTATGCAGCTATACATGTATCTAAGAACCAATTCTCCATCTATTGAACCCATCTTTATTCATCGATATTTTGACCGAGCCTCTCCAATGACTCAAATTGATCATATCGGTGAAAGTTTACATTTATGATATTGTTTTCTATGTTCAAATTTGATGAGGATTAGTAACAGTTGTACTATTTTTCCTTGTCATCAGCATGTTGCACAAAGGTCGTATTAGCATACATCTTTCTCGTATCTTAGTGATACAATTCAATTGTTCCATTTGAGTCATCACTTTTTCTTGTTTACTAACGTTAAATGGTCTGTAGTACATTAGTATGACAAGTAACGATGATAAATTATTTTACAACAATTTAGGAATCTACACCAATAACATTATATCTATGTTCTAACAGATCCTAATTGCCCATATCAAGGAGTATGCTCCGATAGTCTACACTCCAACAGTAGGACTTGTCTGCCAGAAATACAGTGGATTGTTTAGAAGGCCTAGGGGGATGTATTTCAGTGCTGCTGATCGTGGAGAAATGATGGCAATGGTTTATAATTGGCCTGCTGATCAGGTCTGTACCTATAAATGATGTGATTCCTTTTAAAACTATTAGATAGGTTGGCACCTGCATTCACATCATTTTAACTTA
>LUCG01285605.1:0-13606 GCA_001633085.1 Carthamus tinctorius | reverse complement strand
TTTGGAAAAAGTTCTCAGTAATTATTATCTTAATGCAAATAAGATGGTTGTGAAAGAAGTGACTGTGTTTGCATACAACTTGTTTCTAAGTCATATAAATATAAAACCCTTGAGTCCTTGGTATCATGCTTAATGTCTGTTTATTATATGCCCGAAACAAGTTGATTGTAATGAGGTCAACTTTTCTATTTATGGATTTGGTTTCCTGTCACTTTCCTGGATCTAGTTAATATTGTAACACCTCTTCAACTTGGTACGGTGCTTAGATTGTTTACCCAACTTTTAAAAGTTTAGTTGGTGCCAAGTTATTTGGCTATCATCTTTCGTTTCTTTTTCTAAATTACAACACTTTGTTTTTAGAGGATCCCGTTAGATTTTCTGGTGGATGTAAAATTCCGGGACGCCGCAGATAACTATATTAGGCCTCTTCTAACGAAGGTACTTACAGTCTTGATCTTTGCTGCTTTGGTACATTTTTTTTTTGGATTGCTAACTCTTAACTTTTACTAATGACACGTGTAGGGAGTCCCTTCACTGTTCTCTGACCTTTCTCCTCTGTATGATCATCCTGGCAAGGTTTGTGCAAGCTACCATGTTGAAGCTTTTAGAACTGTTTGATTCATTCTTTGTTCTATCACTATGATGATTCTTTACCCTTTTTCTACAGGCTGATATTCTGGAAAAGTTGCTCCTTGATTTGGAGGAATCACTTAAGACAACTGGTGGATACCCAGGAAGGTAATTATGGATCGTGTATTAATTACTGCTTTTTCAGATTTTGGAATAGCTCATCTTGTGATGTAGATGTGCCAACTTATAAAGTTAATCGTTGAACAGGCATTGGAGTTTTGTGATTTGTAAATTTTCCCTGACACAAATATACTTGGTGTTGAACCAAGTCTTTGTGGAAGATGACTTTTGAGACTCTAATTTTTTTTGTTTTTTAGAACATCCTAACACTAATTTTAGGATACAACTGCATTGCAATACATGTTATGGGTGCGTTTTATATGTAGCCAGATTATCTAATATCTACTTCTGGTCCCATTCATATTACCACTTAATTATTGTGTTGCATCTAATATATAGGTCGGAGAAAGAGCCCCCCTCTACACTTTTATGGACCTTATTTTATTTGGCTCAGGTTTGTCCTCACTGAATGCACAGTTTGTTTTTTTAGAATTTCCTTTCTTTTTTCATTTCATGAAGTTCTGCATGTGTAGCATTATGACAGAAGAGGGCTCTATGATATTGCTCTTGCGAAAATTGATGAGGCCATGCGACACACTCCAACCGTTATTGATTTATACTCTGTCAAGGTCTGTTTTTGCCATCTCTGTTCACATTTTATTATCATTATTACGATTTGTCTATGAGGCTTATATTTTATCGGAAACAATCATTTATTATGCTTTATGTGCTGTTATATTAATTTTCTATTGGGAAAAAATCCATAATTTATCCTTCTGTTTTTGCGATTGGCTGATGCTTTCTTGTTGATATTGCATGTCAAAATGGTATTTTGCTACACATCAATAATGAAATTGTGAATTGTGTGAATCCTCAGTAGTTTACTTTGATAAGTCAACATTGTGACTACAAATAAAGTCAATCTATATATTAAATGTATATCGTAGGATTTTTTTTTGATAGTAAAAAAGATTGACGATGCTATATAAAATGACATGATGGATAATATCAGCTTTAAAATAATTATAAATTGATTTCGCTTATAGAAATACTTGAAAAATGGCTTTATATGAATTATTAGTATTTCTTGAGTTCAGTGATATTTTTTATGCTAAAAATATATTGAAGAGTTATTTGTATTTATCGAGGACCCTTATTTACATCTCGCCCAAGGCCTATAAAATTTCAGGAACAGGCCTGGGCTCCTCAAAATCTTAATGAAGTTTCTTTTGTTCACAGAGCAAGATATTGAAACACGGTGGGGACTTCGCGGCCGCTGCTGCATTAGCAGACGAAG
This sequence comes from Carthamus tinctorius, assembly GCA_001633085.1. NCBI lineage: Eukaryota > Viridiplantae > Streptophyta > Magnoliopsida > Asterales > Asteraceae > Carthamus > Carthamus tinctorius. The sequence goes on along the minus strand of LUCG01285605.1, from coordinate 11,619 downwards.
CTAGATGCATGGATCTTGCAGATCGTTATGTAAATAGCCAATGTGTCAAGCGAATGTTGCAGGCTGATCAGGTTAAGAGCATCAAATAATATTTTTTCTTCACTTAGGGAGGTTTGCAGACTTAAGACTGTTTGTTTTACTTTTAAGAAAACGTCTGAAAACATCTTACCGTTCTCTGGAATTTTAAGAGGTGCACCATCCACCTTTTATTTTTTAGATGTGTAATCAGACTTCAGACCTCTTAAAAAACAAATGACACCCTTAATATGCTTGTGTAGTGATGTTCACTAATCTTTTAACCATGGTATATATTATTATTTACAGGTTCCACTTGCAGAAAAGACAGCTGTATTGTTCACAAAAGATGGAGATCAGCACAATAACCTTCACGACATGCAATGCATGTGGTTAGTATTTGTTTCCAACTTGATCTCTGAATACTTTCGCGAACAAACATACATAGAACATTAACGTGTTTGTGATGTTCTCAATTTGTAGGTATGAACTTGCATCCGGGGAAAGTTATTTTCGCCAGGGTGATCTCGGACGTTCTTTGAAAAAGTTCTTGGCTGTTGAGAAGCATTATGCAGATATTACAGAAGACCAATTTGATTTCCATTCTTACTGCTTAAGAAAAATGACTCTGCGTGCCTATATTGAAATGTTGAGGTTTCAAGATCGGCTCCATGCACACACGTACTTTAGGAAGGCAGCGGTTGGAGCTATAAGGTGAAGCTTCTTGTACTGTATCACTTGTAGGATTTAGGTGTATTGCTTGTAGGAGTTGGGTTCCGGTGAGAAGTGGTTATCAACTGTTGGATGAGAAGTGGATGCAAATTAGGATGAGATGCACTGGATCAGTTCCCTCTAAAGCGCAATTCATGGGAGGGCATGAGATTAATAGTGACCAACGGTTCAGATCCATTTCTCACGCGTTGAGTGTAGTTTGCAGTGTGTTGACATATAACTGATGAAAATAGAACATACTTCTTTAAAGAAGTTATCTTTTACTTATCCCTTTTGACATGATGTTTTTTTTTGTAGTTAACCACTAAGTCTTTGTTTCTTTATGCGATTTGTTTTCTGATGCAGATGTTATGTCAAGCTGTATGATTCTCCTTCAAAGTCATCGACCGAAGAAGATGATGAACTAGCAAAATTGCCCGCTTCCCAGAAGAAGAAATTGAGGCAAAAGCAGAGGAAGGCCGAAGCACGAGCTAAGAAAGTATTTACTTAATCTAAGGGAGACAACTAGACTGTTTTGCCCTCTCTATGTGACATATTGACCTTTTTATGTTTTCATAGGAGGCAGAAGTGAAGAATGAGGAAGCAAACGTTGGTGGTGTTTCTAAGTCTGGGAAACGAAATGTCAAGCCGGTTGATCCTGATCCACATGGAGAGAAACTATTGCAGGTGCTCCCTCTCATTCCATCTTTCTTGAGATGGAATCATTTAAATATTTTTTTACTTGTTTGTTTTTTTAATCTTTTTTGCTTTTTATATATTGTTGCTGGTATGAGAATATTACATCACTCTTTTAATCTTCTGATGTTAGACCGAAGATCCTTTAATGGAAGCCGGAAAGTATCTGAAGTTGCTGCAGAAACATTCTTCTGACTTTTTGGAGACGCATTTGCTTTCTTTCAAAGTAAATATGAGAAAGCAAAAGATCTTGCTTGCATTGCAGGTATTTTTTCCCCAAGAATAACCAAAAATAACTCTTGAATCAACCAAAAAAACAGAAAAAGTCCCTTGAAATGTAGCAAAAAAACTTTAAAAATATCTCCAAAAGGTGGAGTTAGGCTAAAACACATAGGGCGATATGCATCGACAAAAACCGTGCTTTTTGTTATTATTTTTTTGTCTATATTATATGGTGCCACCATATGAAAAAATTTGTGGGTCTGCCCCTTCTTCTTTGGGCTTACATGGGGATCCCAGCTTAGGTCTGTCTGGGTTATGATGTTACATACTTCCCACAAATTTTTGACATCCTTGTTTAGTCAGAACGGATGACCAAGACCATCGTCTAGACAGCCCACATATCTAGTCGTATGGATAAAGTTGTCTGTGTGGAACTGTGGATTAATATGTCTGTATAAACCGGGAAAACCGACACAGGTGGGTAGGTAGAGATTACCTAGGGGGCGAGACAACTCTCTCTGTTTTGGGAGGGAAGTGCTTTTTTCATAGATTGGAGAAACATGTTTTTTAATTGGGAGTGACAGGTTTGAAAAAACTTGTCTTTCTGCATAAAGCTCCCTCCTAAAAGCTTACTGAATAGGCCACTCCCTATACTATTAAGCCACTACCAAACAGTCATGTATAACTAACTGAATAAGCTTTTAGTCTCATAAAGCTCATTATGCTGCTAACAAGCATGTCTTTAGTATCATTTTTGTTTAATCCAAGTAACCTTTCAAGCGAATAGAAATATGGAGGTAAGTTATTCTTAAAAACTTGTTTTGTACGATGTGATTTGGATGATAAATTGATTGCTTTTCTCTTCAATCAGGCTCTGAAGCAGCTACAACGATTGGATGCTGGAAACCCAGACTCTCATCGTTGTTTGGTATGTCATTTACAGTTTACTTAATAACAAGCAAATTTAGCTGCATATGAATTGTCTGATAGTTGTAGATCTTTGTTTTATTTTTTTTTATTCTGGCTTTCTCAATGAGAAAAGCATTTCACATCTGGGATGAGCATTGAGGGCCATTTTATTGAACCGGACCGGTACCATGTATTCAGTATGGTTTTCGGTTCCAAATAATCCTCAAAATCGGTATTTCAGTATTTGGTACCAGGATTTTCCCAAAATTACCAAAACCGAACCGGAATTTTAATAGGAAATGTCTTTTCTTATCTATTTATTTTGCCAATGGCGCGTAGCTCAGTTGGTAATGGGTGGGGGTAGTGTTTGTCCAAAATCGAATGGTCCTAGGTTCGAGCCCAGGGCGCTCCCCCATAGTCACAACCGCTAAGTAAGTCTGGTGCGCCCCCACATTACGGAATTGGCAGACGATTGTGGGTTGGTTAGGTTTGCCTGTATCAACCTTTTGTCCAAAAATGTCATTTTATTTTATTGATTATCCATATCATCTCCTAAATAAAGTTTATTTTTTTCTAATCAAACTATATCATCTCCTAAAGTACCCAAACTTTTTTCGTAAGTATCCATGTTTGTCTCCAATTTTTTTTATCATCATCAAAAGATCGCCCCCCTACATACTCAAGAAAAAATCGATGAATTGTTGAACTTTTGATTGTTTGGGATTGGTTTTGATACACATTGGATACATTTTAAAATTCAGTTCTACGTGGTACTAGTACCGATTTTTCCAAACCGAGACCGAACTTGTACATGCTGTTCGGTTTCCGGTACCACTTTGTAGTCCCAAAAATTTTCGGTACTAACCGGTTCGGTACCGGTCTGGCCTCGATCTCATCCCTATTTCACATGGCTTTTGTATTCGTAAGTTGATCTTTTATTGCGGCTACAGTTGAGATTCTTCCATAAAGTGGCATCAAGGCCTGCTCCGACCACCGATGGTGAAAAACTGATTTCAGGCGTCTTAGAAGCGGAACGATTAACTTTCAGGTATCTTTTACTGTTGTAATAAGCAGTAAACGGGGCTAGGAGGCCGGATGACCTTCTAGCACATTATTGCCTGAATGGGGATTATACGGATGCCTAAACGGTATTTTTTTCAGTGTTCTAATAAGCATTTTTTGCCTTCTCTTTTGTAGTCAATTGCATGGAAAATCTCTAGTGGAGGCAAATACTGTTTTTCTTGAGCAACATAAAGGTCATTTTTTACATTAAACCGCTGATTTACATCTTGATAAATATGTTCATCTTAAAGAGGCTGTGCTGGTGGTTTTTGCAGATTCATTGATGCACAGAGCGGCAGTGGCCGAGATGATCTTTTGTTTAGAACCAAACAAGAAAGGCGACGCCATCAAGTTGATTGAAGAATCTTCTAATAACCTTGTCTCTAGGTAAGTCGGGCTTATAAAGAATTTGACTTTCGAATATAGTAATTTAGACAATTTTCACGCATAATATTTTACCCAATTCAACAATTCTATTTATCGGTAAATTCACCTTACGCAGAGCTATAACCGTTGTAATTTTCACGTTATATTCTTCAAAGATTTTTCATCCAAAAAATCAAAATCTCCATCCTGGTTTTCATCCTCAGAAGATCTATTGACCTTTTGCCTAAAAAAATGAAATTTAAACAAACTTGATCCAAATTCAAACGAAATATGAACCGTAAGCAAAAGTTGAATCAAATCCAAAATCAATTCGAGATGTAGTAGGGGTTAAAATGATGAGTAGAAATTATATAAACAACTCATTTTGGGTATGTTGTTTAGCTGTTCTGTTCTGTCTTCTGCTGTCCTGTTCTATTCTATCCTGTCCCGCTACCAAACGCACCATAAAAGAACAGTAATGGATCACTTGGTGCGTACTTCTGATCTGCTGTGTTTTTGAATCAGTAATGGAACAGTTAGAGAATGGAAACTGAAAGACTGTGTTGCAGTTCACAAATTATTGGTGTCTTATTTTGATGATCAAGATGCTGCATTGAGTAAGTCATCGTTTTCTTCTTGTCGAGTAGCTCGTTTCTTATTATTTCATATAAGTGGGATTGCCTGCCACCATGAATTTGATAAATGGCCAAAAAGAATCACACCCATCATAAACTTGTGTTTTGTAGGATGGAAAACCCGTTGTGCAGACTATTTCCCATATTCGACCTACTTTGAAGGTCGCCATTGTTCTGCAAATAGAGATTCGAAACAAACACACGCTGAAAATGGATCGCTTGATGCCCTTCCATCAAACGGAAAGGTAGAAAAGCTTGACGCATTGAAGAATCTCGCGATCTAAATAAGACAAACGGAATTTGGATCTTCTTCTGGGTACAAGTTAAATGACAAGATTGGTGGATTAAAGAAGAAAGAAAGAGAAGGGTATTTTAGTGAAATCCGACCTCCATTTGTTTATGGGATGATGTCTTTGAAAATGTGTATACTTGAGTTGAGTTGAGTTGTGTTTAGAGTTGATTTATGGAGGGTTAGTTCTGAAGGGAGTTATGTTGTACTTTGGCTTAATTTTTAATTTATCATCATCATCATCATCATGTACAAATGCTATCAAAATTTTGGCATTGAATTATTTTACTTACTATAAAACAAGTTGATGTTTCAACTTTACAAACATTTAATTTTTCTATTTATCTACATCAATCCTTTGTAAGATATAATGATATATGGTTTGTAGTTGTGCATTTTACATATTTAGATTAGAGCTTATTTACTAAATGCATACCAAGGTACGCACTTGCTAATGTTATTTTCCGTGTTGATTGAATATGTTAAGGGGTAAGGACGAAGAAGCATATCTAGTAAGAGGCAAGGCATTGTGCCAAGGATCAAGACTTACAATGGTAAGTGTGGGAGATGATTTTTACCCGGTTAGCGATTACCGGATTTAAAATCTAACCAAAAATCCACTTTCGTGGCCAAGGATTTTACACGGTGAATCTCTTGCCGGTGCGTTTACCGGTTAAGAATTTGGTAAACGACCCTTAAATTGATTTAAAAATGTATTATTCATTCAAATATATTTTTAGAGATTTTGGCCATGTGCGTAGTAGATCAATGGTCGGGCATGGCCGGTGTGGGGAGCGGAAAGTGTTTGTTGAGGTGTTTACATGTAGGGGCACACCAAAGAGATGTGGGCCGAGCAATTGCGGATGGATACCAATATCATATCACAATCTTAGATATTTCTAGACATGAAATCTGATAAAAGTTCGTGGAAAAACAAGACCACGGTAATTGATTTCGGTAGGGATTGTTCGCTAGTGTGTTGAAGAGTACGGTGTTAGAGAGGGAAAGGGATAGGGGGAGTAGGGGTATCTGCGGTACGGTTTGGACGGTTTAATCCTCAAAACCACAAACCAATTAGCAGTGGTGGTTTATTTTTATTTTTTTTAAACCAAACTATTTGGAAGTAAATTACCAAACCGGACCACAAAAGTACTTAGACTGATTTACATAGTTTGAGACTTTTATGAACTTTAAACCAAAAATGTTGTTTATATTAAAAAATGAAATTTCTACCAATATAATATTGTTAAATAATCCTTTCCAAAACGTTGTTAAATAACAATATATCTAGTTAAGTGGGCCATGTTTAGCCCCCAAAATTACCGGGGATTAATTGGGCTTTGGTCCGGACACCCTTCCAAAATAACAATATATTAAGTTACAAAATGATGTGTATCTCTAAAATTAGTAAAATATTAAGTAAATTGAAAAAAAAAATAGTTAAACATATATGTCAACAATAGTTAGGATTTTAGATAAAACAATTAAGAAGTTGAATGATAATTTGGATCTAATTCTTCACAAATTTTAGAACTTTTCAAATCTAAAGAATATAACCAGTTTAGAAATAAAAATTAAAAACTAAAAACTAAAAACACTTAAACCAACCTTATATACTTTATACATCATCTCTTTCTTCCAAAATAGTAAAAATAAAAAAATAAAAAAATAACACACTCTATTTTCATAACAAATTTGAGAGATTTATCAAAATATAGACTTTTCCACATTTTTTTAATGCTTTTAGAGCATGATTTTTTCCTTATTATATAACCAACATCTCCATAAAATAAATGACAAAAATCTTTACTTTTACCCTTTTCACAATCTCCCAAATCATTACATTAGACTTGTGATTTAAGAAAAAAAAAAGCCAAAATAACAAATCATTAATGCTAATTATTTCAAATTGACAATATGGATATAGTCTTATAGTGCTGCGACGGATTGGTTATCGCTCGGGGGGTTCATAGCGCCCTAATCGAGTTCGAATCAGGGACGGACCTAGAGAAAATTTTGAACGGTGGCACCAATTACTATAAGAAACATATATAGAGAAATTTTTCACAAAGTCAATATTGGTTTAGTGGTTGGTTTCTTGCTTTTTAAATGAAAAAGTCAATATTGGTTTAACGGTTGGTTTAATATCTAAAAATTGAAAAATGTCTCTAACAAGATTTGAACCTAAGACCTCAACTATAAAAAGCAAGGAGCTTACCAACTAAGACAAGGGAAACTTATGTCTTTAATGCAGTTACAAAATATATATGGTGGCACACAACAAATTAGTGCGGTGGCATCTTTCACGACCCTATATTTTTTTACACTGCGACGGAGGAACGATACGGTGGCACGTGCCACCGTGGGCACTTCTATAGACCCGTCCCTGGTTCGAACCTTCCCATGCGCATGTCTGGGGACATTTAACTGGGCCCATGTTTAGCCCCCAAAAATGTCGGGGATTAGTTGGGCTTTAGCCCAAACACCCTTCAAAAAATAAAAAATAAAAACGAATATATCCACGTGTCACTCATTTAAACCACATATCAAATATCAATGCATCCATGGATGGATGTATGCACACGTTCATGAGATACCATCCACATATATGAATAAGTCAGTGGGCCCTATTTAATAACACAATCTGGTTGGCCCAATATTGGGCCCATTGGGCCATTTGGCACATAAATATGGTTTTAGTGTGTTTGGGATTCCTGTGGGCCCAACCCATCAGCCCATGGCCCACCAACTGTGGCCATGTTTTTTTGGTTTCAATTATTATATTTGTCTAAAAGAAATTAACATGAAGTAGGTCTCAAGATGTGACATCCAAACTCTCTCTCTCATTTAGACATCATGGGTTATGTGTAAAATGAACAGTGAAATTAATGTTTATAAATTTAAAGAATACCGGGTTTACGGGAACGTTGTATCGAAATTACTGGTTGATTGATAAGATATCTGATAGATTAGTTATGTGATTATATCTGGTTGAAACCGATTTAAGAGTTATGTAAGGATGAAAAGCAAAATCTAAAATGACATTGAAAAACTACTTAATTTTGTTATGTAATATTTTTTTTATTTATAAAATGCAACTTTTGTATAAAACGTTATATCAAGAATCAAACAAAAATACTCTCGTGATTAATTTGTTACACAAAATGAAGGTATAGATGTTTTTAGAGCTTCAGTGTGACTGATAAATGGTCTTTAGAGTTAAATGGTATTAAATTCAATTTAAGATTTTATCGTTTAGTGACATAAGTGGGGCCAATCTTGTCTTCATAAACCCTCGACCACCGAATCATCTTGCGATTTTCGAATTTCATCCAACAGAAAAAAAAGATCCATTTGAAACATTCAACATTACATAAGAACTGTATCTGTTTAATATAATATCATGGTAAAGAAATATAGTTTAGCAATTATCAACAAGGTTAAATGTTTAATTCTATTTTAAAGATCGAACCATCTCTGTAGCAATTTTATTAAAAAACGGGATGATTAATAGCTATTTTTAATGTCCAACAACCAAATTATAGATTAAATGAAAATCCATTACCATCGTTGCTATATGCCAAATATAGAATAAAGAAGATGCTGATTATTTATAAATTGCATTCTCAATCAATCAAAGTTGCCAGAATCAATAAATGCTCTTTAACATTATTTATCCTACAATGTCACTCTCAGCAGAATATGTGACACGGTTAAAAACTCCAAAAAAGGCCATGATTGGCGTCTAAAAAGCTATACGTGGACTATTACACATCGTTAGCTTGGCTACGCACGTTTGTTTCATAGAAATACTTTTTGCGTTTAACGGTGCTCGAAAACAAAATAGGTCGTTTTATTCCAAGACCAGATCCCTAAAATCCCGTAAAACCAATCTTCGACATTCTTCTTGAGGTCTTATTCCATTTTCCAAGTAAAAGCATAACCGGACCTACGGGCTTCTAGATCTTGATTTTTGTTTTTTTTTGTTTTCGGATCACGATATCGATATCGGTATCGCACGTCATACCCTAATAATCGAAAATTGACAACACGTATTTATTCAACCCGTTTTTTCTTTCGAAAAAACAAATAGAATTTCCGACCAAAAAAAAGGTGAACAGTGTTTTGGGCTTGGCCCATTTGATTTTGGGCCTACATTTTTGGTTGGATAACATGGGTAATTACTCAAACCACGTGATATTCACGTGACCATGCCTAGCTTATTGGTCCTACGTTTTCATGGAACAACAACACACGTTTTGATTTGGGAGGTTAGAAATGGAATTTTGTTGTCCCAAAATTTCTAATTCCATTTTTGTCCATTAATTATATAGATAAAAATTTGATTAAAATAGAAAAAGACGGTAAGAAAAGATTTTTATTCTCTTGCGTTACGTAAATGGTATTAAGGCATAGATTAAATCATTCATCTATTTGATCGGAAATATAGGAATTATGAAAAAACAAACAAACAAACAGAACATCAAACCTTAAGATGATGTTTAGTTTGTTGAAATCAGGAAAGAATTTGAAAGAATTAGAATGATCAGTTCTATTGATCTGATTTCATTTTTGCATTTTGATTCATTTTTTTGGCCAGAGAATTTGAATTCTACGTAATCCTTGGATTCTTGTAAAGAGTTCCAAATTCTTTCATACAATCTTTTAAGAAAAAGTTATTATTATATTTATTTTATTTCATTCCATCCAACCATGATTGATGTCTTCTTCGCCACCACTACCACCACCACCTTAGGCAGACCTACATCTTGGTTAAGGGTGTCAATTGACCCTATAAACTTATAAAAGTTTCGGCTATTATTTTATACATTTTAGTTAAGATTTAGTAGTGAATACGTAATTGTTATTCTTTTTGTTGATCATTAGTTGATGCCAATTGTTACTTTTCCTTAAATGTTAATTGCTAGGATTTAGTTAAGTTAGTTGATGCTTAATTATTATGTCGGCAACTGTTCTATTATTTTACTACAAATATGATCCAATTTTTAAAATACCAATATCAAAAATCAACAGTGGTGGTTATTATTCTCGTAATATTCCTCAATTAGTTACTCATTTGATGCCTAAAAAGGTTTATTTGAATGAACTATCTTAAAAGGAAATAAATTTATGACGTATCACCCTAATTAAATACATAAATTGTATAGCCAACTACATGACCATGACCTTAATTCCGACCCCATTATCAAAATTTCTACATGAGTATGAACTTGCCACCACCACCACCGTCATCATCATCATTACCACCGTTGTCACTATCATCATCACCAGAGGGTAATTTAGGCAAATAAAGAATAAAGTAATTAGTCATTTTCGATGATGATATCAGTTGAAGGGTTTTTTAAAGACCTTTGGTACGAAAATATATAGAATTTTATATGGGATGAACAATGACTAATTGTTTTGTCCCAAATTTGATTTGGTCTTCTTAATGAGTATATGTTTTATGATGAACTTAAAAGAAATCATCACCACTATTGTCACCATTATCATCACCAACGTTTCTGTCACTACCACCGCCACCACCACCGTCACCGCCAACAACGCTATCACGATCATCGTTGTCCGCCACCATTACCTACCATCGACACAACTATTACCTCCACCCATTAGCACTGTTATATTCAATGAACCAAGCAAAACATTATTTAAATTCTATCGATATATTCCATGTTAATTCCTACTAATGAAACACATGCTCACATGTAATTGAGTTTCATTGTAGTTCCTTCGTATTTCAATTTCTGTAACATATCTCATTATGTAGACCAAAAGCCACCTAAATGAATTCGTCCGAGAGTCGCTCCACCGACCGGAACACTTAGCGGAGCTCCCGTATCAATTACGTCTATTCCTGCACAAGACGAAATTATGGGTTCCGTACCCTTTTCCAAAAAAATAAATAAAATGAAACTATCTATCTCATAAAAATTAGTGGAACTGCCTTGATGACTCGTGTATTTAGGAGTTATTTAAAACACATAATATTTATATTCAACAAATGTAACAATAAACTTAAGTATATTAATCATCTTTGCAGGCCTGACTCTTGCCAGATGCAGCTCTTGCGATCGCATATCATAAGCGCAAAGCGGATCGAGTTTCTATGTGTTAGAAGCTTTGATTTAATCATTTCAGCTATAAACAACAACCCCAAGCCATCCAAAACATCAACTAAGCGGCTAATCCAACTATCTAGGTCAAGAAAGGCAACATGAATATGGTCATCAAACAAGTAAACACCTTGACCAAATCCCTGCTAGTACTGTTTCTCAACCATTCCTGTCCGACTTTGTTTGACTCCTTCGTTGTGGAAGTGAGCCGCCTAACTTGACTAGGTCCCAAATCTTTTAGGAAATAGTAGTTTAATTAAAGAATAGGCATGAGGGTATTCTTTACCATTCCTACACAGGGAATTAGAAATCCTAGGACCAACCTTGCGCCTTTGGTAATGTTTAAACCCTTAACCTCCTAAGAAGCTATAGACCCTTATATGCTTAGACCCAAAAGACCCTTTGGTTTAGGATTTATTATTTTGGGACCTAATTTTGAGGTTTCGAGTTGTGATACAAAACATTCCTGAATTGTAAAACCATTTTTACTGAAACTTTCTTAAACGACCAACTTAAAACCCCACTTGAAAAACGAAACCTATTATATATATATATATATATAGGCTCAATCAAATGCACA
>LUCG01285589.1:0-10108 GCA_001633085.1 Carthamus tinctorius | reverse complement strand
GGGGGTGGGGTGGCGATGTGTTGTCTTCGGTTTGATGAAGCCTGGGGTGGAACCCGCTTGGGCCACGGCGGTGTTGCCGATGGAACCCGACGGGTTCCAAGAACCCACCACCTACCCGAGCTTGCCATAGTGGATGGCCTTAGCCCTTCGATGAAGAGATAATACGTTGACGCATGACACCATATGCACTTATTTAGGTCCATCCATGAATTGATATGTCTTAAAAGTGATTGTATTTATCATCATCATACACATTTTAAAAAGATCATCGTACACATTTTAGAAGGATGACGATGATCTTGATTGTGAAATATCGTTATAGTACAAACTACTAATCCTTTCTTTGACTTATCTTTTTGCATATGTAGCATGTGACTCATATGAGACCTCATCATTCACATATGGGATGTTGCTCAAAGGTATATTCTCTTGCATGTTGATTTTTTTTTAATGTCAATTATTATGGCTATGCATTTATGGTTTGCTAAATTCAGAAATTAAAGGTGCATCATTATCTTATAGTGTTTTATTTAAATACAACATTTACATTTTTATTCATAAATTTATATATATGTTAGGCTATGTTTGACAATTAGCTGATAAGCTAGCTGGTAGCTGATAAACTAGCTAATAGTTGATAAGCTAGCTGTTGATTGATAAACTAGGTAGTAGCTGATAAGCTAGCTTATGAACAAATTATGTTTGACAAAAACTAGCTTATGAGTATGTAAAACGACTAAAAGGGTATCTTTTGAATTAATAATTAATATTAATAAGGGTATAATTGAAAAAAGCTCCAAAAAAGCTACTCAAAGTAGCGTTTCAAAAAACTAGCTTATAAGCTAACTTCTGATACATGTTTGGATGGACTAGCTTATCGGCTAGCTTATAAGCTAACTTATTTTTGCCAAACACATTCTTAGATTACTCTGGGCTCTTTTCTCTTTTTGATAAGCATTAATTTAAATATGTAAAACTATAATTACTTTAATTAAGTATTTAGGCTGTGTTTGGTAAAAATAAGTTAGCTTATAAGCTAGTCCATCCAAACATGTATCACAAGCTAGTTTTTTGAAACANAAGATACCCTTTTTGGTCATTTTACATACTCATAAGCTAGTTTTTGCCAAACATAATTTGTTCATAAGCTAGCTTATCAGCTACTAGCAAGCTTATCAATCAACAGCTAGCTTATCAGCTATCAGCTAGCTTATAAGCTAGTCCATCCAAACATAGCCTTATTTAAGTATAGTTACTTTAATTATACTAATAAGTATATCCGATTAAATATAAAACTATTATAAAATTCTATAAAGTAAAAACTGATTAAATACAAAAGATCTTTAAAAATATAAATCATACCATTACAGTCGTACGACAAAAAACCTTATTAAAACCTTGTATAAAACGTTACTCCATTATGGAAAAAAACCTAAAAAAAGATTTTTCATTTTTGAAAAAACACCTAAAACCTCCTAAAAAAACACACATTGAATAAAATCAACCAACTAAACAAACAATTTTCTTTTTGAGATTTTTAGAAGTTTCATCATCTCACACAATCAATTAGTTTCCTTAAAAAACAAACATTTAAAAAATAAATGTTAAATAACGTTATGATTAAATTTTACATTTTATTGCATAATACATGTACATTTGATTTACTAAATGACAAACCTTCCAAAGTTCCATGATAGAATCTTTAAACTGTTTATGATTCTTTATATCAACTTTAATTTTTTATTATCTTCTTAACTTTAATTAAACTTAATCAAAAAGCATCTAAAGACGTCAAAACAGCCCAATGTTCGATAATCTTCTTGGGAGGGAGAGTGGATGACAACCCTGTCTATCCAAGTTCGATTCATAGGGTGAGCATGTAGCGATACCCTAACCATGGGTCGGCTTTCAGATCTGTCCATGGTCGCCGATGATTAGTCGAGTGTCGGTATGAATCCCAAATACCTCGTCGACTTCATGTCGAGACGTGCATATGAGTCAACTACCGTTAATAAAAAGCATCTAAAGACAGATTAAAATAAAATAAAGTAATTTCAAATATAATTTCCCTCTCTCTCTCCTAGGAAAAAAATTATTTCCTCCGTGCAAGTTGTAACGGAACGGCGAATAAAAGGGGCGGAATCGAAACACAAAAATTAGCTGGATTTAAGGAGCATGTTTAGGTCCGTCCAATTCAATAACTTAACCTCTTTTCTCACTTCACTCACTCACTCACTCACTCACCCTATATCTATCTATAATATATATATATCTATATTCTGCTGCAACTTCCAACAATGGCGAAACTAATTGCCTATGTCAAACTCTGAAATGTGAACAGTTTCAATTTCAACTAAGTTGTGTTCTTTGATCCAACTATTTACAAATCTCTCTTCAGATATGGGAAGATCTACCGGATATTGCTTCAAAATCATTGCTTGTGGAAGCAGTTCTGAATCTGTCGATAGAGATGATCTCGATGCTTCTTCTGCTGAGGTATTATTTCATTATGTCAATTGTCATATATATATTTATTTATTTATATTCTTTCGTGTGAATTTGGAATTGTTTGTGTTTATGGTTAACCGGAAATGGCGGATCACATGACGGAAAAGTGTTATGTTTTGTATATTGTTGATGTGGTATGGTTGTTTGGATATATGTTTGGGATTTTGTGTGTGTGTGTGTGTTTGGTTAGGTGAAGGTTTGAGCTCTTGATTTGTGTTTGCTAGTTGATTGCAATTGTTTAGGGATTGTTGTGTTTTTTAGGGGGGGGGGGGGGGGATTCAATTAAGTTAAATTGGTGATCCTGTGGATTTTACTCTAATTGCAAGAAAATAAGTGTTTTTGTGAACCTTTTATGCATTGTTCATTGGATGCAATAATGATGAAGTGGAAGCTACAAGATCCTGAGTTATTCAATCTTATGTATTCTGGGGAATTTCAATGTGGTTCGCTTGAAGCAAACATTTACCAACTTTAGTAACGCTTGTGCCTTCGTTTGTTGATGGCATTGCCTGGGGTTGCATTTCTGCTGATGCTGTTGGATGAGGTTCTAGAAGAACATGGTGCAGGATGCAGAACTTATTGTCTCTAGATATTCTTGTCTACACCTAGAAATTCCATTAACCATTTTTTCGCTATTTGTATGAGACAGCCCATAATGGAGGATGAACTGGGTCTAGCTGATAAATGTATCAACTTCTACAACATGAAGTGATTTGAACTCTTAAAATAGATAATGATGCAGCAATAAATATTTTCACTATTATGTCCAAAGTATTGTTTTCATAAGGAATATTGTTTTTCTCTTCCAGCACCTACTTATTGATCTATCGTTAATACCCAATAGTTATATTGTTCTTGAGCATGGCAATAGCAACTAGAGATGAGTAATTGAGCTTCCATCTATAAGTTATTTAATTACAATAAAACTTATTTGGCATTCTTTACTAAAAAAGAGACAATGGTTGATTACTTCTTAGCTAATGTTTGCTAAACATAGGGAGTTTCCTGATGTCAACTTAATGTAATTTAGTGCCGCAAACCATTGATAATGCAAGTGTTTTGCTTTTGTAAACTTTTATTTTTATTGGGTCTTCGACTAGAAACCATGAGTTATTTCGTATCAAGTGTTCATCCATT
The DNA here is from genome assembly GCA_001633085.1 of Carthamus tinctorius. Taxonomy (NCBI): domain Eukaryota; kingdom Viridiplantae; phylum Streptophyta; class Magnoliopsida; order Asterales; family Asteraceae; genus Carthamus; species Carthamus tinctorius. Next base: position 6,463 of record LUCG01285589.1, on the reverse strand, counting down.
CTTCACTCTTGTGAGTTTATCATTACTAATCTTTACTTCTCTCTTTCCCTTTGATGCCTATGCTTCTAGAAGTGTAATTGTAGAGAACTTCGGATAATGCTGCATGTGAAAAGAATCCAAAATGTGATAACCAGAAGGGCCTAAAGATAAAATAATAGCTTACACTCGACCACTCGTCATGTTTTGAAGTCCAATTGTTATATGTAATATGCTAGAGTGGCTTTCATCACTTATTGGAAATCAGAAGAGTTGATCTTTCATCTAAAAATTGGTTCTCTCAATGAGAGATGATGGTAGCCTTTTTTTTTCTTCGATTTACCTCAGCAAACTATATAACTATCAGCTATGTTCATACCTTGATGCGGATTTGAATGTGAATGGGGATCATTTATCGGGCGTACAAGTGGTTATTTGGTGTATTTTGTAAGCTGTTCCTGTATTTATGTTTCTCTACCTCTCTAGGTTTATTTTACTGAAGCATGATTGTTCATTATATTTCCTGAAGTGGATGAGAAACTTTGTTTTAATATTTTGTGTACAAAAATACATTTGATGACATGTAATCTGTGTTCCTGCTTGCGGAAGTGGATAAACAATACATGCTACAGATGAAATTACCTTTTTGAGGATGTAGTTTATTATATACTTTAAGATATGAACTGTCTTTATTATGCTAACGCTACATGATATATACCTTTCTTTTTTAAAGGGAAACTAAAGCTATGATATACACATCTATTTTTTACATCTCTCTCTCTCTCTCTCTCTCTCTCTGATGCACACACAACACAAACACTTGATGGTGCAAGTGCTTCAGTTGATGCTTCCCTGTTTCAGTGAATTCTTCTCTGATGCATTACTTATAAATATGAGATCTGTCAATTGCGAGATGCATGCTCACACATATTTTACACGTGCACACATATGTATATACATACATATAGTTGCATATGTATTATCTATATGAGGGTGAATCAAATACAAACCTTGCAATTGTTGCTAACCTTACAAACCAATCAATTGGTATATTTTATGGAAATGGTTAAGCTTCATTTATTATGATTTAATTATTTATGGAAAATGATTAGAGTTCATTAGTTATGACCAACACCTTATAATAGGAAACAATCAATATGTTTATGAAACCATATATATATATATTAGACTTGATGGATGGTTGAGATTGGTTTGTAAGTTGTGCAACAATTGCAAGGTTTGCATTTGATTGAGCGTCTTATCTATACTTGCATAGTTGCATATACTTAAGTATGTATATGCATACGTGTATTTATCTTTTAAGTTTTAACTCACTGAGCTTACATGACTTACTTCAGAACAAAGGATCTGATAAAAGAGGATGGAGTTTTCGTAAAAGATCGGCTGGGCATAGAGTGCTAAGCAACACTGTTATAACTGAAATACCTTCTTCTGAGAATAAGATCTCAGAACTTGTTGGTACCAACTCTGAAGCACCCGTCAGTTCTTCAATATCTGAGAAAACTTCTGCAAATCAATGGACAGAAGAATTGCCTCGGGTGTCAACTTCAACTACCAAGGGCAGTACAGTGTCTAATATTGTAACTAAAGCTGCTGATGGAGATGATATTAAATTTGACTCCAGTCCTGATGAAACATTCATTGTTGTTATCCAGGCTGCTGTTAGGAAGTTCTTGGTAAGTATTTACTTCCAGCATATCATATTACTCTCTCCGTCCCAAAATGCATGTCCATAATTAGAAAAGGCACACAACTTTTTATAGACGGGTAATTATTACACTTTTTAACTAAATGAAAAATTTACCCTTAATAATAAGGGGAGTAATGAATTTTTCCTTATCATATTTTAGGGGGGAGTAATAGGGTTGAATGGCTGTTTCTGTGAAGATACGCTGCTTGAGATAATCTGTTTAGTGTTTTATATATTTATTATGGTTGCATGTAATGTTTAGGCTCAGAGAGAACTGCTGAGGCTTAAGCGAGTTGTGACGTTGCAAGCTGTTGTGCGAGGGCATTTGGTTCGTTGTAATGCTGCTGGAGCTTTGCGTTGCATTCAAGCCATTGTCAAGATGCAAGTTCTTGTTCGTGCTCGTCAGGCTACCCTGTCTGTTGAGAGATCGTCTATTGGAAAAAAGGTAAATGAAAAGCATATTAAAGCTGGAAAAAGTTCCAAAATTTGAAAGTTAACTTTATATGACTTGTGTAAATGCGCATCTAAAATGGTTGTGTACATATTTTGCTACATTTTCCTTCTATATTTATGTATTTTGTTTTCTTTCTATCCTTTGCTGTAGGGATATTAATTCAAATCCACTGCAGAAACTAATGAACATTTCTATTCTGAATGAATTCATAAATATGGATCAAGTGATTGCTAAAGAAGTAAACAACAATGAATTTGTTTTTAATCAATTAAGCAACCCTGTAAATAAAGAAATTAACCAAACCACAATACCATAACTTTATGTGGTTCACAAATGGAGATTAATTTAATCTCCAATCTATTCCACGACCACTGTTCTAAAAAACTTGCCTTATAGCCGCCATGGCGCGCCATGGCTTCAAGGCTTGGGTCTCACGCCACGTTAAGCCCATGGCACGCCATGGCCTACTGGGCAGTTCTTCTAATGCGATATTTGATTTTTCCTTGCATTTTTAAGGTTTTATTTGCTAGTTTTTAGTATATAACTTAATTTTAACTTGCTTATTCCTATTAACTCATTGAATGACAGTACAAAACATATAATCTTACATATAATATTTTATATGAACTAGAAATTTGACGCCATAAGTCACGCCTTAAAAACGCCATGACTTTGCCATGGCTCCTATGGCTTGAGGCTTGGTCTCACCGCCACGCCACGCCTCACGCCATTTAGAACCTTGTCCACGACAACCGCTGTTATTTGTTTCTTTTCTTTCTCTTCTGAAATACAAAATCCTTCCTTCTCTCAGTTAAGGAACTCTCTTGAAGTTGCAAAGAAAAACTACAAGAACTTTTCCTCGTAAGAACTAAGAACTATAAAATGCGATCTATTTGTAGCTAGAATTGATCTAAAGAAGGCTGTCATACAGAGGCCCCACAATCCGTTAACTTTAGCAAACACCCACTCAAACTCTCTTAAGGCATTGTTGACTGGACCAAATACCACATATGCTTTTGTTGGAATGTGCATTAGCATAAATGCGTGCCAATTTTGTGTAGTTTTCTCTGTCAAATATAGTTAATACCCAATCTCTGAGAAAAATACAATAGCATGAATCACAGACTAACTGCATGTTAAAAGGTTGTATACAAGTACAATCTTTTATGCAAAAGCAAACCTTTGTCTGAGTATTGAACTTAGGTTTTATGCTTATTAGAATACTGTTGTAATTCATTAATGTTGAAACACATAAGAAACATAATTTTTACGCATCCTAATGTCTTCCAGTGCTGTGGCGGATTGGTTATCACTCGGGGGGTTCATAGCGCCCTAACCGAGTTCGAGCCTTCCAGTGTGCATGCCTGGGGACATTTAAGTGGGACCATGTTTAGCCCCCAAATTTGCCGGGGATTAGTCGGGCTTTGGCCCGGATACCCTTCCCAAAAAACTGGCTTGATGACTGATATTATGCTATGAAGTAAATCTTCAATGAATGTTTTTGCGTTTTCTGTGTAAAAAGTAAATTAGTATGTTTCGTGGCACTGATTAGTGGTTGGATATTAGTTGCTTATTCTTACTGTGAGGGTATTTTGTAATGTCCATCTTATTATGAGTTTGCCTTTATTTTGTAGTTTGATGCTCCTAATCATATTTAGATTTAGACTTACTTTAGGCATTTATATGACGGTTCTCCCCCTGATTCTTAAGAGCAAATAATTGTTATGTGCTTGCTTCTAAAAATTGTTTTCTTGTGTCACATCACTTCCCTTTGTTCAGTAATCTGAAGGGAATTTAGACCGATACTTGGATAATTTAAACATGTGAAATTCACGGAAAGCTTTTAGCATGCTATGCACATGACTCCCACCTAGGAAAACTTTGTGGGTTGTTAATCTATATTTATATTCAGTACTGATAGTGATAAGGAAAGGATGTAATGATAACTTTATTAACTTTTGTCCCCAGAGGACATAGAAAACATAGTTGACATGCTTCTTTAACTTGGAGAACGGTTTGGTTTGTTATTGTATATTTATATTCAGTAGGGTCTAGGAAAGAGACAAGATGGCTCTGATTAAATCATCATACTAGTTATATTGTCATATGAAGCCTTGCCTATTTTCACATGTTTTAATTTTGGTGGACATAAATTTCAAGTTTGTCATCTTGTCTGCAAAGGACAAGGCCTCATCCCAAAAAGGTTAAAAACTCCCACCTTAGCGCGCCTCAGAACCCCTTGGTGGCGTCTAAACAACTGCCATGGGGGTTATGGGCACTGGAGACGAGCCTTACCGCCATGGCACACCACTGTTTACACACCTCCAATACTAGCAGTCTCCATCGCATTCTACTGAATATATTATAAAATCCTTCAGACAATAAATTCAGAAGTTTACATCTTAGCATATTAGCACATACTATATGAAATGTTTTGCTTAAAACTTAAATGAGTAATGACATTCGTACTTAAGGCTCATTTACATGTAGTGCCATCTTAGAATTTGAGTGATCTGAATAAATATGATATGATAACTTTGGGTTCCTTTCCACCATGTGTTTTGATGTTTGTGCATATGTTTTCTTCCAGGAAAAACAAGGTTCTACAACCAAACCACATCCGACGTATATCTCCATTGAGAAGCTACTCAGTAACAAATTTGCTAGCCAGGTAATGGAACTTAATATTTTATCATCGTCTTTTTTTACCCCCTTTTAAATGTCCACAAAAAAAACCAAACAATTTAGAAAGAAATGAACAATTGATACTCTTTTTAATTAATTTATATCAGTTTTACCCTTAATAAAAGTCACACAATTTTAGAAATGTATAATTATTCAACTAATGAATTTCTCCAACTCATCAACTCTTAAATATTTGTGCATAAAAAATAAGGGTAAAACATAACAATCTATTTTACAAGTGGACACATATATCGGGACAAACTTAAATAGAAACATGGTAGCTTATTATGGGATGGACGGAGTACTTGAATGGATGGAAGAGGTAATAATCTACTTTTTTTTGCAAGATACTGGAATCTACACCGCGGACCAAACAAATCAACATCAAATGTGATCCTTCGAAGTACGATTCAGCTTGGAAATGGTTGGAGAGATGGAATTCTGTATCTTCTCCTGATGTTATGGAGCCACATTCACGGAAGAAGGAACAAAACAAGGTTAATGATATGAGAAGCCAGGGTGGAAACACAATGCCCTCTAATTGTGAATTAACAGATGTGAAGTCTGATTTTCTCTCCGATGAAAATAAGGGATCGCAAATTGGGCATATATCACAACCCGAGAAGCCTGTAGCAGAGGCTGAACAGCCCAAACGTTCTGCAAAAAGGGTTGCCACCGAACAAGCAGATTCTGAAGGAAGGAAGTCTGGGTTTGGATCAAGGAAGGCAAGTAATCCAGCATTCATTGCTGCTCATTCACGGTTTGAAGAGCTGACTTCTAAGGGCAATTCATCGAGATCAGGCAGCTCTTCCAATCAGGAACCCATGGTGGATTCCCCTGCAGATAATGTCCTATCCGCTCTTCAAAATTCAGCCCCAACAAGAAATACTGAACCGGAGGAACCATTGGTTTATCAAAGCTTAAGAGTGGGTCAAACAGGTGGCTCGGAATGTGGAACTGAACTGTCCATCACATCCATGCTCGACTCACCAGATCCATCGGAGGCTGGAAACATTGAATACGAGAAAGAAGCTAAAGTTTTTGCTAAAGAAGCTGAAGACCATGCTCTCCTAGGTACCGAGTTGACTCACTCTATTTCAGCTTTTTCAGAAAAATATGATGGTAACATTGGTGCTGATAGCGAACACTTGAAACCTGATGATAACACGGATATATCACAATCGGTAGAGGAAAATACATCTAATGCGGATATTGAGCTGGAACCAGAAACTGGTCGTCAAGTTTACAAATCCAACGACAAAAAGATGGAAAGTGAGATTCATCATCAGGTGGACAAATCATCCCCAGAAGCATCTCCAAGAAGTCATATAACAGCCACTGAAGCCCAAGAAACACCTTCTAGCCAGATCTCGACTAACAACAAGATTAGAACCGATAGAAAGGTATCCGGTCAAAAGCCCAAGTCGTGGTCGAATAGCAAGAAGTCCCCTTCAAGCTCTAGTTTAAGAAATAGCTTGGAGAATTTGCCTAGAGAACCGAAACATGCAAAGCGGAGGAATTCTTTTGGTTCGCAAAGTTCTGATCAGATCGATCAGGAACCGAGAGATAGCAGCGTTAGTAATTCTATACCGAGCTACATGCAGGTGACGGAATCTGCAAGAGCAAAAGCGCTTGCC
>LUCG01285573.1:1802-12475 GCA_001633085.1 Carthamus tinctorius | reverse complement strand
AAAAAGGAACTTTAAAAATCTCTCGAAATCAACCAAAAAATAAAAAAAAATCTCTCAAAATCAACCAATAACTTAATTATATGGTGTCACTATTTGAGAAAAGTTCTGTCTCCGTCCCTACATTCAAGAAGGCACATATTTATTTGAAAAGGCACAATTCTACCGGGTGATGGAACTTCTTCTCAACCAGATAGCATTTAATTAAGTGAGGTTTTTGTTGCACCAGAAGTCAAATAAGCATCTTGCTGCAATCTTCCCACATTAAAGTTATAAATGATATCCTCCCTACTAATATTTTCTTATCTGTCTTACCATCTATCTCTTCATTCGCAGTCCTACAAAATTCTTGCACTTCAGCATCTTGAGAACATAATATTTAAAAGTGAAAACAAAATGTGCACAATGTAAAAGATAGCCAAGACAGTGAATGTCAATATTTCAGAGAAAGGGGACCCCAAAAAGATCTAATTTAAAGGGACATCCCTCTAAAAATAATAAATCTAGATAAAAAAGAATCATAACTCGTAAAAAATAATTGGTGACACCCCAAACAAAAAATCTGACTCCATTTTAGAAAGTTATTAACCAATGCTGCAAAACCAATTAATCGAAGTTAACAATGACATGTCTTAAGTGAAGATACAAAAATGACAGAAACATGATGCATGCCAGTATGCCACCTTGAGTTGATTGGAGGGTGTATGTAGTTCTGTAAAAATAGCAAGGAATCACATACATTGTCGAAAGACTAGTGTTACTCTTTTCTAGCACCACTAAGTAAAAAGAATTAAAGCTCACCACATTTTTCCAACTAAGTTGCATAATCAATTAAGAAGGTCCACATTTTGATGAGCTCATGAGCATATTACAAGCTTACAGTTTCCAACCGAGTGTACATGATCACATAACAGTATCAGCAAAGCAGCTTAAGAAAATAAACTTCTAAAAAAACAATCAGACATAGTTGATAAAATCATGCATCTAATCTCCATTTACCAATTACCACTGCCTAAACAACGTTAATTTGTGTATAATAAACCAAACTAAATGATGCTTTATAAAAAAATCTACCAAGACTACCAGCCATTTACACCGTTTCTCATTATCGTGATTTCAGAAAGTATTTCAGATGACCTCATTGTCAAATTAACAGCTGCATTGATCCCATCACTAAATGTTAATCATTATCACTTTCACCTCCATGCTTCCGAAGATTAAACATCTTATGCAATTCAGGTTCTTAGTCACCATACAATCTTACCTTTACAAAACAAGAATAACAAGCTTTTTATTCCAAACTAGCAGCACATTATTACTTTTGCAATTCTTCAGATTACATTTGTATTCTTCAATTAATTGAAAACGTATGGCGCTCGAGGAACAACGGGCACTCCATACAGAGCAAGCAAGTCTTAGGAATGAGAAAGTTCATGTCATGAAAGAGCTTAAGATGGTTGAAAGAAAATGTAACAATTTAATGGTACAAAGTACGTTCCTTATTATTGAAGTATATGATATCAATATACAGCAATATTCGTTTGTGTTCCCTATAAGCAATGCACATATTTGTATAGATAAATGAATTTTGTCAAAAATTTCAAATTTAAAGATCCCTAAAGCAACAAGAGATAACAAATTGCCGGATATACTTTCGCAAGTTAATTCCAATAGATTACATGTCGGATGTAATTTGCAACTTAGTTCCAAAACATTATACTAATACATCATATGAACAGATATTTAATGAAGTTCACTCAAAAGCTACCAATTGCATTCAACAAGTACTTCTACCCTAACAAAACCATAAGCAAATCAAAATTCAAAAGTGCAAAGATATAGAGGCATTACAGATTGGAGATAAACTTGATGCTTCTCCGCTTGAATCTGAGCAAGCTCGGACACACGTTCCTCGAGGGTGGAATTGAGTTGCGCGTGTTGAGATTGAAGCGTAGCGAATTCAGACTTGAGCGAAACATACTTCTGTTCGAGAAGCGAACAGGTCTGTTCAGCGGTGATGGTGGAAGCATCGTATTGAGCTTTTTCAGTCTCGAGTTGATTGTAGAGTTCTCTGATGTAGGCGTCGGCCCTCTGCGCAACCAGAGACGGATCGTGGGAGCAGCGAGCGTACTCTTCATCGGACATAAACAGCGTCATTTCTTCCGGCGATTATCCGACGATCTGTAGATGAAGAAGATGAATCGGAGATCATGTAAAACCGAAAGAGAAGATCAAACGAAACCCTAACCCTAGGAGGAGTGGGAGAGAAAGCCGAAAGGGCGAGTGGGGGATTTTGGAGGGAGAGAAGAGGCTTTTGAAGAAAGAAAAAAGCCCTAAAGGATCGAAGTCGGTTGTTAAAGAGGCCGGAATCCTCGTTTTGATTACAAATTTACAAATGATGCATCGATGGTTTGTACGTTGTGCATCAAAAGTTGTATCTATTTATTGTAACACTATAGATAATTAGAGATAAACATGTGTGGTTTTGGAGTATTCAAGAAATAATAAAACACTTTGCCAGTCAAATATTTTATCCAAAGTTTATTTTTTAATAACTTAAAATGAAATATAAAACATATAAGGTTATCAATAACATAGCCCTCTGCCACATCAGCGTTACTATAAACCCACTATAAGCCTTCTGGGGCTCTGTTTAGTACCACAACTCACCAAACCAAATACCTAATATAATTAAAAAAATGTGAGAAAGGGAGAGGAGCGGGTAAGTTGGCTTCCCTACACCACCCCTGTCAGCCTGTCGGAAGCCCACCAGCTTCGTACCGGAAGGCCACCGAGCCCGCTAAACCCGTCACGCCCAGCCTATTCAACCGCTACGCATATCCAGCCTAAAGTTATATTATTTCAAGTTTAAAATGAAACCCATCTATTATGGTCAATTTTTATTTTTTATTATTTATTGTAGTTATGTTAATATTTGTAAAAAGAAAATCCATTTTGAACTAGTGTATGTATTGCAGGGACATTTTCGACATATTTTATAAAATAAAAGGTTCAATTATTTTTTATTTTGTTACAATAGGTTTTCTATATTAATTTAAAATAGAGAACACTTTAAATTTAGATAATTTATAGAACATGATATGAATCATGGACGGACCTAATTCAATGCATACGATGGCACGTGTAACTGTTTGTTTTTCCATTGTAGTGTAAAAATTACAAGGTTGTGGAAAAGTTAAAGTGTGAGTGACTTTAACTTAGAAGTCTTTGTTGTTTTAGTTTTATATCATTTACTTTAAACTCTCAATTGTGGTTTTAGTGGTTGAAGTATTCTTGGAAGGTAATAGACTCAAATTTTGGGGAGCCTATTTAAGGAAGAGCATTTTATTTGCTTTCCTGTTATTTATTTTAGTGGGTTGTTACGAAAATTGAAAACAGAATCTGATGTATACCTTGTGGAATCAAAATATTTACATGAAGTTGTAAATGAAATGTTCAAATCGAAAATTGAATTTTTAAAGCAAAATGTAAGTCAAATTGAAATCTTTAAATTAACATATAACTTCGTATCAGATTCTTCATGGTTTAGGCTGGGTTCAATATTATGAAATAAATTTGAACCACCTCGCATGTGGATTCGTAATTTTGGCTGGGGTCCATATCCTAGAAAACCATTTGAACCATATGAACAAGATGCTGGAGTCGATATTTTGGGAAGAAGATGGGCGAAACCAAAGTCAAAATCAAAGAAGATAGAGGCGACGATTTAGGCTGGATATGTTTTTTTGTACTCGGTATAGTCTAAGATTTTGACACAAGGGTAGTATCGTAATCTTGTTATTTAATCTCATGTTGTTTTACCTTTTTGGTAAAACAGTTTTTCTTCTTAAGGCATGCCCTACGTTGTCCTATGTCATTTCTGTCTCATGACACTAAATGTGAGACTATTTTTTTTTCTAAATAATACTAAAATAAAATGAAGAATATAAACAAATCAAGATTAAGAATTTGATTTTTTTTTCATTAAGTTACATATTTATTAAGTTGTCTTAATAAATTAGAACCAGTTGTAATTTAAAGTTTGGATCAAAGTTTTATACCTATTTAAGGGTCAATTTTACTTGATAACTTGCTATATACCATATCATATTTAAAATTAGAGCACAAACTTAAAATAAATGAACTTCCATTGTTATAATATGGCACATAACTTTTTTTTGCTTAATAACTAAAACTTACTTTCATTTTATACGACGTGACAAAAACTAAAAGGGAAATTAACCTACATAGCCATTTTCCGTTTCGCAATTGGTGTTCTAGCTATTTTTTCTCAATTTTATTAAAATATCACTACCTTTACAAGTGACAGGTCTACAAGTTGAGAAGATATGAAAAAGTAAAAAGGAAGAAAAGGTTTTTGAACAATGTTCACAAGTACAAGGACCAAATCCTTAATTTTGTCTATGTTGCCAACCGGTGTTTAAAATATATATTTTACAATTTTGGTCCCTACACTTGTGACCATTTAAAAAATTACTTTTCACCCTTATCAATTTGAAAATTTGTAGTCTGTCACTTGTAGAAGTAGTGAAATTATTATAAAATCAAAAGAGAAATGCTAGACCAATAGAGGAGTAAGAAATGGCCATTTTAGTCAATTTTCCTAATTAAAACCCTATTAACATGCACTTCATCTCCCAATACCAAAAACCGACACCCTTTACATAGCCTCCACCATGGTTGTCAAGATTGCAATCTTGATCATAAGATCCTACCTATGAAAACCGATCTAGGTCGTACTAAGATCGTAAATGCAATAGAATCGACTTGAGATCATAGGATCATTTACAAGATCGTAGGATCATTGTAAGATCCGATCTTAAAAAATAAAACTAAAGTAGCAACCATATTGATGGAAGCTCAAATAATACTTTTTTCCCAAGCCAAGCTATTGGGTTCAAGCTAAAAGGCTCGAACCACTAAAGCCCAACAAAAGTTGAAGGCACAAAAAAGGAATGAAGAAACAAAGAGATGAGAATGTGGTATTTATACTTGAAGGGATGGATAGAAGAAGCATTTTCCACCTACGTGGGATAGCAAAAGGCTAAATGCTACTAAACATTTGAAATTTGAAGGCATTTCCCACTTTCAACTTTTCCATTTAATCTTGTGAATAATTATTTTAAGTTTTTAACTTTTAAGCATATTTATTTATCTGATTTTGGAAAACTTTAAACCAGATTGTTATTAAAATAAAAATATATATATACACTTCTAACAATATTTTATATAAATAATAATTGTTTGTAAACTTTTTTTAAGATGGGAACAAATAGATAAATGGACAAAAATCTTAAAAATGATTATTATTTAAATGTTTATACTTTATAGCGTATAAAAATAAAAATAAATTAGTGACTTGTGGTGGGATCTTACAATCCCGATCCCGATCTTACGATTCGATCTTGCGAAGACGAAAACGATCCTAGCTAAGATCCCGATCTTGATAACCTTGGCCTCCACTACTCCATTTGCCTACAAACCCGACAACCTCTTTCTTTATCAATCCAAAGAAGAACACAACAACATCGAGTGGTTACTTTACTAGTTTTTTTAATATTTTTTATGAATTTTCGTCTTCTCCGTCGTAGCCCTTAAGAACAAAGCCTAAATCATAAATAGAAAAGCTAAAATATTGCTACAAATGAAATCTAGAACTGATCAAGAAGTAATCAATACCCAATGAATTCTTTAAGATTCATCTCGAACTCGAGATTCAATTATCTACCTCTTGTCTAACTCATTTGCAATTTCGATTAAAGTATTCCTTTTAGTTCATGGGATCTCCTTTCATTTGAACGACTATTGCTTCGCCTCCATTTGATATGCTTGGAGCATAAATAGGTTTTGAATTTGGTCATTTCTAGACCACCGTCTGCATTTTAGATCTGAAACTCTCTTTATATTGATTTAGAGATTTAGGTTGTACGCTTTGTTTTCTCGAGAAGAAGAAGGGATTTAGGAACATGAATGGTGGTATTTCTCAAATAAATGAAAACTTCAGTTTAGACCATAAAATAACGATTTTAAAAGTTGGTTTACTAAAATGGAAATAAATGCTAATTCCATTTTTGTACAATTTTCACGTAATAATTTTTTTTTCATGTGTTTTCTTTAACTCACTCGTATATTTGTAGAGAAAAGTTGAGGAACACCAAAATTTCCCCATACTTTTTTTCCATTTTTAACTTACTCGTACTACCATTCTTTCTATGTCAAATAAAAGTTACATGTTCATTTATACCCTTTCTAACGAGAAGGACAAATACCCGAGAAAATATATATTCTATACGTAATAAATAGAAAGTGAATCATATGAAAATTCTCATCAACCTTAAGGGCAGAAAGTGCTAAAAGCCGACTATTTGAGTTTGCTAACAAAAATCAAAAAACAATTCACCATACTTTATATATGTATAGAAACTAGATCATTACGACTGACTGAATGAGTTCAGTTTACTCTATCTTCTGTTGAACATTCTTCTTCGATAAATCTCTCCCTTGCCTTTATTGCCTGCATCATTAAACCACCAAATTAATTACTTGCAAATCCACTCTTAAGATGGAGCCGGGCTCATCAAGCTCCAGCCAAGCCATTTTCAGCCAATTAAAAACCACTCAATAGATATGCTTATCAAATTGTCTAAAAAAGTTATATCAAACTCCAACAAATATTATTAAAATTTTACAAATTTACCATCGCAGTACGCTTTTTGGAAGAAAAAAAAATATAGAACATATTTAACCTCATTATGAAAATAATATATATCTCATTGATATCAACTTTTAGAGATTTCTCCAAAATTTAGAGAGCTGGAGTCGATAGAACGATTTCTATCTACTGAAAATCAAAATTCTCTACTTTAACATAACTATTACTTAACTAACGTTTTTCTAACCACTAGACTTGGTCGCCTCCGCCGGTTAGCTGTAATTATTCTAGAGAGGGTTTCTTCATAGTTTCATTCGAAAAACATTCATTTTTAGCATCATACAAACCCGTTCTATTTCGCTGTTAGAAGGAAAACCAGATTAAAAGGAGATGAAAGATAAGAAATAAGACATACCTGTTTTTCATAATTTGTACAAATAGTTACTACTGCAAGTAAAGTAACTTGAATGGCTGCACCAATTAGTATTCCAAACCACAAGCCTTCTCCTTTTAGTGAGGTGCAGAAGCCTAATACAGCAGCAACAGGGATCCCAACAAGATAGAATGCAGCAAGATTTGCATATGCCCCTAGATGCTGCCATCCCACACCTCTAGCAACACCTGTTCATTTCAGCCATTATATTAACAAACCTTCATTTTCACACATACTGTTGTTTGTATTCTAAGAGATCTAAAGTCTAAAGTCTTATTCACGTCTAAAAAATAAGAGGTGGATGGTGCACCATCTTAAAATTTCAGAGGAAGGTAGGAGGTTTTCAGGCATTTTCTTAAAAATAACCTGCAAACCTCTTAATTTCCAGAGTTAAGAGGTTTTAAGAGGTAACTTTTAAAAAACAAACGGCCCTAAAAGTGTAAAACACACATGAGTTGAAAAGAAAGAAAAAGATTAGAAGAGGTCTTGTAACCTGAAAGGGTTCCCTGTAAACTATCCATTATGATGTTTAAGCAGAGAAACGGGGCCATTTTCGTGACATAATCGACAACTTCCTTCTCATTCGTGAAGATGTATCCAAAGATACGCCTATTGGCAAAAACGATACTGCTGACTATGGTGGTCTCGACGACTGCTAGTAGCATGATGGCCTTGACAGCCACGCGAGCCCCTCTTGGATTCCCTGCCCCAAGTTCATTCGAGACTCTTGTGCTGGAAGAATAAGCGGTACCACCATAAGCATATTAGTTATGGATGCATAAGTATAGAAAGATTGATGATGAAGGAATGTAACAGTAATATGATCATGAGATTTTGAACAAACCTAACTCCAGCAGCAAATCCATATGGTATAGCATAGAGTGTAGCAATTGTATTCAGGCTGTTCAGAAAATGCACAAATATGAAATCATTACTTGTGAATTTATCACACCAAAACCAAAATGAGTCCTGTATATTCCACATACAGATGGGGTTAGGGTTAAGATGTATTATATATGCAGACTTGATCTCTATCCTAAAGAGTAGAGAGGTTGGTTTTTGAGAAGACCTCTGGCTAGTGAAAAGTGTGTGAAAGTGAAAAAAGAAAAGATGAGCAGTAGCAATTAAAAGATAGAAAAGATAAAGGCATGAACTATTTTTTCTATGTTGATGTTGTCTATATATAAACACCATACCACACAGAAAGAACTGAAGTTTCAAGCTCTGGATTAGGAAGGAGCCCAGACAGCAATATGAGAAACTCGTAAGACCACCATTCAAGGCTGCAAGTGTTAAGATGCATGGAAATTGTTAGAAACCGAAAAAAAACCATCCAACTACGTAAAAGTGAAAAGTCCATGAGCGGCCGTTAACCACATGCCAACCAACTCTAAGGGTGCATTTGGTACTGGACAGGACTAGACGGGCAATACCGAGATAGGCAGGTGAAAGAATTGTGAAACTTTTTAGGGTTTTAAAGCTTGTCGGATCTCCCTTATTTTTGTTCTACCTATTTTGGTGGAATCGAAAACATGCATTTTTATCCCACTCAGTCATGTCCAGTCCCAATTGTCACACCAACCATGGAGCCTACACCGTTCTGCATACCAAACGCACCCAAACGTAAGAGTTCTAGAAAATGGTAACACTAAACTTGCAAGGAGAGGCGAGGTTACCAAATCATGACAGCTGACGGGATAGCAAAGCTGAAGAACTGTCTCATCTCATGAAACACCTCTAATGAGAATCGAGAACGGGTTTTTGCACACGAAGGGGAGTACATCATGTAACACAAGAGGACTATAGCATTTAGCCACATAGCAACCCCCATAGAAACGGCAGCACCAACGTTCCCCAATGCAGTTTTATATACAAGGGACCAGCAAAGTGGCACGTGAAGGCATAGAGCAACGATTGAGCTAATAAGCATGGGCCATACCTTGCTTTGCATTAGATAGTATCGAACAAGTGGTTGAAGAATTGCATAAGCAAAGAGTGCAGGAATAAGCCAAGTGATGAATCTTCCAGCTTCGTGTGAAATCGAAGGGCTTTGGCCAATAAGAAGGAGTATTGTTCCGGTAAATCTCCAAAAGATAGCAAGAGGAATGCAGACAACTAAAAGAGAGATAATAGCAGTGTAAGTCAGAGTTCCGATTTTTTTGTATTGTTGAGCTCCAAAAGCTTGTCCACATAGAGTTTCCAGTGCACTAGACATCCCCATCTGTCAAAACAAATAAGAAGTGCAAGTTTATTCAAACAATCCATTGTCCATATTAAGAATTCGATTTGCAGAATCTCTGCAAGATGCAGGATTTTTTGATCATAACTGAAATATAAGCGTCTATATTGCCAATTTTACAAAAATTGGGGCAGGGGCATAGTAGAACTAACTCAGGTTAGAACTGTTATTATTATAGTTTCATCTCCTAGAATTTTTTTTATGATAATACATTATATATTATCTGATCTAGAGCTTTGGTCAAGATGGGACTATGGCTATTATGGTTAAATGAACAAAAAACAAACGAGTACTACAAGAATAAGCTAGAGCTTTGTGTGTCCTATCCTATCCATATAAGCGTAAAGATACTTTTAGACGTCTTGATAAGCATTTTAGGACATTTTTAAAACAAAGTTTTCTATTGGTTCTTTATAAGAATTGTCCTATAAAAACATATTTTTCTAGGACACTTTGTTTCAAAAGTGTCATAAAAACCTTCTTAAGACACCCAAAATCATTATATAAACTTAATACGATACTACTACATGGAGGATTTTTACCTATGGAGTTTCCATGGGAAATACGTTGCTAAAGGGGTGATTTGTCATAAAAAGTTGATATGTGAACTCAAATAAGTGACAAATTAAATTTCACAGGGGCCAACTTGGTAATTTATGGGTGACTTGTGGAAAAACACCGGATTCTATCAAAACCATTGGGTATTGCATGGGTGATCCGTCGGTAATCCACGGAAATCCCCTGGGTGATTTTGGGGGTAAAAATCATTTGTTTTATAATGCAACGCCTTTAGATAGAAAACACAAATATTTAGCCGTATAAACTTGAGTACTATACAATATATTTTGGTTTACATTTCACATAGAATCCTATAAAGTAATCCATCATTTTGGGACTAGACACCAATTTACTAGTAGCCAAAAATTGTATTCATGATGGCTGTAAATTTTAAATTTTGTATATAAGATGAAAAGTAGACTCTTATCTAAATGGGATCCATAATGCGAAAATTTTAATCTGTGTTCCTGTAGTATTGACTATATTATAATTAGGAAAAGGACAAGCAGCACAATGACAGACAAAAACAATGTATTTCCAAGAAACATCTGAGGCAAAGTTTGTCAACAAGTGCTTGATCAATCCAAACTTGACTACTTCCTCTTATAGACCATATTTTTATTGATCGCTGAAAAGCTTTTGATTTTCTTTCTATGGTGTTGATTATTTTATCGGATAGAATAACTTTATGGTTTAAATGTCAACAAAATTGAGTCTTAAGTATATAACAGTTGAAAGAGGCCTAATTGTCTAGCACCAGTCATCTATTGATT
>LUCG01285551.1:0-10091 GCA_001633085.1 Carthamus tinctorius | reverse complement strand
AAAAAAAAAAAAAAAAACATCTGCTTATTTGTATCAAGAGATTTTTAAAATGTTGCAATATAATGAATCTTACTTTTAAAAGCCATACGAGAGCTACTACAAATACATATCAATTTTTCTAGAACATGTTTTGGCTTATTTGATGCTTGTTATCCTTAGACTTGTGTTCTGAACATGTTGCACATTGACCAAGACTCAGCCTTGTGTGTATCATAACTAATTCTGTATCATTTACAAATATTAACAATAAACATTTTCCCAACTATTATACAAAAACTTATATAGTATAATTGCAAGTATTTACAAAGACCCTATACTAATCAATAAAAAATTCCAATAAAAATCAAAATTTCTAAAAATAAGTCAAGTTTTTGTATGTTCAGAAATTTTGGTTCTATCCTTTCCAAGTCTCTCATGCAACATCTTCACGCCCATGTACCTTCCCAGCATCATCACGGTAGCTTGAGGGTTAGTTCCGGGTGAATAATCAAAAGTTGATCCGTCGATTACCCTAAGGGCATCGACACCAATAACCTTGTAATCACGATCTACCACTTTGTTAACTTGACATCCGCCGTGGTAGTGCCATATGGTCATTACTGTGTCTCTACAAAACTGTTCTAAAGACCTCGATGCGTTTGCATGCTTTGGCAACAGGTTAACGGGTGCATTAGCTGTCATGTTAAGAAGAGTGGCAATTGGGAGGTAATTATACCGAAATCTTGAAAATGATTTTGATTCTATTACTTTCTCGATGATTTTGATCCCTTCAACACATCTTTCTAGGTCACTAGGATCTTTAAAATAATTAAACGTGACTACAGGATTGTCGTTTGGATCCAAAGACCGAAGCTCAAGATGACCTCGTGAGAGTGGGCCCATAATCTTCTCCAAGATAAATCCACCCACGAAAGCGCTTCGTGGGAGGAACCTCATCGCCTCTATTGCTTTGTTTAACGCTTCTTCCGTTCTTTGTTTTGGTGGCACCGTTGAAAGTTGTCCGATCTGAAATTTTTAAACAAAATTACCTTAATCTACCTAATTCATGTTCGTAATAGAGATTAGAGCCATACATAACATGTATGGGATCTAACACTACAAAAAATGTCATATATCCACGCTTCATAAAAAGCGTGAAAATTTTTTGTGTGAAAAATAGTTTTTTATAAAGAGATTGTTAGAAAAAGAAAAAACTCCATATTTATAAATGTGAACATTTGATTTCAAAAGTCTACGCTTTTAATTGTGTAATTTTTGTAATTAGAAAAGTTCACACTTTAAAACGTGAACTTTTGTAACCTTAGAATTATTTTTCAAAATTTCCATGTTTAAAAATGTGAAAATTTAGATAATTTGTCCCGCTAATAAATGTGATTTTTCCTATAATTTTCACACTTTCAAATGTAGAGATTTGATAAAAAAAAAATTGTAACGTCAAATCTATTCACGTTTTATTATAGTTTCCCACACTTAAAAATGTGTGGATAACCAACCACTTTTTGTAGTGTAATGAGCCCGATACGATACTTATGGATTTCAAATGGGGTTTTTATACGTGTTACATAAAAGAAGGTATACCTTCGGAGAAAACATCCCGAAATCCTGAGTGCTCGGAGTGCTCTGAGTCTCGCTAGCAAAATTTTCGCCACTCGCACCCTCTATAAAGCTTCCGTTACGAGTGATACCAACGACTTGGATAAGAGACACCTCAACGGGTCTAGGTGACGGGACAAAAACGGCATTCATCGGATTATCGGACATCCCTTGGCCTACCAGGGGTTGGTCCAAGACCACCGATATGTTGTAGGCCTCCAAGTGTTCCTCTGGGCCTAGCCCACTTAACATTAGAAGTTGTGGGCTTCCTAGTGACCCAGAACAAAGTATAACTTCATTGTAACCCCCTCTCCTTAAATAAGCCCAATGTCTCAGCCCATCTGCATCAGCAAAGATCACCCCATTTGCAGTTGGCCTTGGTTTCCCTAGATGCAAAATTACCAAAAGGGTCATGAAGGTACAACTCTTTAATGCATGTCATACCACAAAATCCTTACCCTCGGTTGTAAATAATATTTTCTGAACGGGTGCATGAAGTAAAACAGTGATGCCATCAGTGTTAGCATAACGAAGCAAGTCAGCAGANAGCGTGAAGCCGTTGTACGGCCGGATTCCGATCTCCAGCAAACTATTCCTCACCGCCGACTGCCACTGCCTCAACGGCGGCTGAAACGCCACCATCCGTTCAACCCACCGGTAGGATTCATTGACCAGCTTGGCGTCCCAGCCGGCGCCGGCTATGTACCCCGGGCCCGCGCGCGAGTAGAACCCGGCGTTGAGGGAGCTGCCGCCGCCGAGCACGCGGGCCCGGGCGTTGATGACGCCGTCCTCGGAGACAAAGCGTTGGGAAGGGGATTTGTGGGAGAGGTCGGAGAGGGCGGCTCCGAATGCGGACAAGTGGGTGGTGTTAGGGTTGCCGAACGGGGAGCCGCCGCGTTCGAGGAGGAGTACGGTGGAGGTTTGAGAGAGAGTGGCGGCTAATGGGCAGCCGGCGGTGCCTCCTCCCACGATAATGTAATCGTAGTACGACACCATCGGAGCTGTGGTTGCGTCATGCATGAAACTAAAGCCTGAATCTTTATGCCACAAACTATAAATTACTTAAAAAGAATGCACAAAATAAAAAACTGGTATGCACATATGAATACTGTCCGGTATGCACATGTGCATAAAAACTAAAAAACAGCTTTAGTTACTCGTATGCACATGTGAATACTGTCAGGATTTTCCATTAGTTTTTTATTTGTTTAAGACGGATTTTCTTCTGAACCTCCCTCTATGTATATATATACCTTGGTGGGCGAAGCAAAAGCCATGAAGGAGAAGCAGTGCAGAGAGACGAGCAACCATGTTTTCCGACCACCATGAAGTAGCCATGCTTAGTGTGTGTGTGTGTGTGTGGGCACAACACGAAGATGCATCGATGAATAGGGCTTTTATGGGGACGAAATCCAAAAATGTTGACGGTTTTAAGTTCGGCAAAATCCAAAAGTACAAAGATTTCCTGGTTTTTTATGTTTGAATGTGGTTCAACAACAACACATCCATATGTTTGGTTCTCAAGAAAATCCAAGAAATGTGATACTACAAGCCAAAAATAATTGATTTCATTATAATACATCATATTAAACAATTCAGACAATAATATATATGCCAAACAAATATACAACAGATATATATATTTATATATCAACTAAATAATTAAACCAAAGAATTGAAGAAGAAAATCTATGTATTTCCACATCTAAGACTCATTGCATTTTGAAGATTTGGACCTCTCTCTCTCTATATATATATGTGTGTGTGATTGAAATGATATATATTAGTATTGAGAATTGTAGGTCAAACAGGTGCAGATAATCGATATTATGCAGATGGCGAGTGCGGGTAGTAAAGTGATGTTCAAGAGTCTATCCTGACCGGCATACCCTCCTAACGTAATGGTGGCATCTGCGATCACTCGAGCGATCGTTCCAGCTTCGGTCGATAGTAGTCCACCGTTGAAGGTCCCACGAGATAGACGTGACGACATAACTCGAGAAAGAAGCGACAGATTCACACCTGAATTAATCAATTACTCCTTAATTGAGAAACCATATATATACAAATCCAACATATATATATATATGTTTGAAGATAATGTGTACCTTCTAAAACTTCAGCAGAAACAAACATTATGAGACCTGATGTCACATACTGAGTCACAGAATAAGGAATTAAGATGTTAAAATTCCCAATAATCCCCAAACAAACCATCACTTCAGAAGCCAGTAAAATTTGTCTGTAACACAAACAAACAGATTAATTGGTTATCATTGAAATGTATATATAGGACTAAATAAATGTGATTTGAGATAAAATATCCCTATTAGCTTTTATACTATACAACAACGTTTTTTCAAATAATGTCATATAAATAACGGCTTTATTTCAAAAGTGTCAAAAAAATCTTAAGTCCGTGTAAAGCAGTTTATTTGAACACTTAAAAGTATTTTGGTACCTGTCTTCGAACATGTTGCTGATATTGCTTCCGACAATCATGTTAACGGGAAGAACGGTTAGGCCGAGGCAGACAAGAAATATTGAAACTTGACTAGTTGTCCAACGGAAGTAGTATGAAGTGATCACACTAGATTCTGCCAACAAGATCTCCATTGCATACTTCAACATGAAATATATCAACAGTTGAACCTGATCATAATATTGTTCATAGATAGATAATTAATATGTTGTCAAAATTCATCAACAAATCAAAAGCATATATAGGGTATAAATTAATTAAACCTTTACGGAAGGCGTGAGTAACTTATATGCTGCTCCTATGGAATTAACGGGCGCACGCGAGTCTTTTGGAGGTTCTTCGCAATCTTGATCATCGTCTTCGTCATCTTGGTGTGCCTCCGAACCTAAAAGTAGTGGTTGTGTTGGACCTTTTTCAAGAGCATCGCCCTCCCCTCGACCTAAACATCCAACCCCATCAAAAAATAACTCAGCCAAAAACGTTCTATAAACTTATTGTAACACCTTTACGTTAGGACGCATGCCCGGTTATGTGTTCTTGTATCCTATCAAATAGTCTATTAGGACAATTTTTAAACATACTAATTTGAAGGGGAAAAAAAGATGGAATTGGGCATACATACCAGCGTGGTGATCATCCTCGAGAGATGGACGAGCGGGTTCCTTGAATGAAATCCAGAGCCATATCAAATACAACAACCATGCCACAGCCATGACCCAACCGGGAAGTGTGTTTTGGTTGATAGTGATCCTTGAAACCTTGATTTCCACTTGTAGTAAAGCAGCAAGTGCCGGGCCACAAGCCATTCCAAGAGCACTCGCACTCACAAAACCTGCAGAAGCCTGCATTCGGATCTTCAAAGGTACGCAATCACTGATATATCGCCGGTTCACTGCTCTAGCCGACCCCAGACTGCAAACAGGACGTCATTAATTAATTAACGACTAAACTGTAACAACTCGTTCCATATTGATAGAAAATGTGATTTTCTATAAGCCTCAACTTGTGGACTAACAATAACTTCAACCACAGTTTTAAGTTGGATTCGAAGTTATTGAGTCAGCCTGTTGCTTTGGGCCTTGGGGTGTTATATAAGAACTTGTTGGATAAAACTTGTTGTCCCACGTATAGTGTGATATTAGAATGGAAAAGACTGAACCTAGTGGGATAAAAATGCACTTTTTTTCTGTCTCACCAAAATAGATAGAACAAAAATCAAGAAAATGAAATTAGATTGGTAAATTACTTAGCTACCCATGTCAAATTAAAACCTAGAGAATAGAAAAGGTGCATACCCACAAAATAAGCGACCAAGTAGAAGCACTGCAATAGACTTGAAATCATAAGCCAATGCATACATGATATTGCCCACAAGAAGAACGATGCTGCTAAAGACTAATGGTTGGAAATACGATTTGTTAGACCACGCGCTAAGATAAATCGAAGAAAAGATCTGGGCACCAGCCATTGCACCGATGACAACCCCGCAAACAGTTGCAGCCGCTCCTAGGCTCATGGAGTAGTCATCTGCTGTCGGAACAATAATATACGTATTCACCATATAAAGAAACGTATTCACCAAGTTCAAGAAAAGCGACATAAAATGGTATCTTTGATCATCCACATGTTCCTCTGTAGGCGTTGGTAGTTCTTCGTGCATGATTAGAGCATGTTGCGCTAAAAATGTTAGGAAATCTGTTGAGTAAGATAATCGATCTACTGCTGCTTTTATGGAATCGATCACAGGATCCTGCAAACGAGATTTAGCAAATAAGCATATGATGATACTCCCGCGTCGCATGCACCACTACAATAAAGTTGGCATTATAGGATGTCAAATACGTCCAAATGTACGTTCTAAAAAGACTGCTTTCTAGGACTCAAGTTTAATTACACAACAAAACAATTATGCGTCCTACATAAGGATGTTAGAATAGGATAGGATGTTAGGGCATTGAGCTTCATAACAAGTTTGTAGGACATTATTGAGAAGTGTCTATTAACAAACTTTTATATGACCAAAATACCCCTTTAAGTTAACTGGGTTAACTAGTTTTGCTAGAGGGGAGGGACCAAAAAGTGGCAAAAATGCAACTCAGGAGTCCCATTCGTGTATTTATTTTGATTATGGGACCAGTGTGGATAGAAAGTGTAAGACCACAGGCACCAAATCCGTAATTTGCTCTTGTCTTTATAAGATAGTTTTAAAATAATGTTATATAAAACTGCCAATAAGACGCTTAATTTCATAATTGTCCTAAAACATAGTAAGCCTATTGTAAATTGTAAAAGCGTCATTTCGACTTATTGTAAACCTCTACATCCGGGACACAATTGTTTGATCTTATAAAAGCAGACCATTAGAACATTTAGACACATTTGACATCCTATAAAGCTTTGAAAAGGGATAGGATGAGGAAAACGGGGAAACCTGGAGAGGACGAGTAGGTTGATCATAAATGGATAAAAAACTGCCTCGACGATCCTCAAGTTCTGCTATATTTCGCGATATGGCTCCTACCACCGCCCCTAAACCCTGCAAGCTTCATTAGATTTCGTTCAAAACATAACAAATTTACTAAAAAAAACCTTTGAAAGCATGGACTCGGGCCATTTACCACATGCTTGAACACTTGCTGAAGCTGGGAATAAGGATGGTTCGCTCGGGTCTTGACATAGTAATCAGTAAATCTGTAGCCGAGACGCTTATCAAACTTCTTAAGGATCTTTCGAAGTCCAATTGCATTTATTTCAACAAAAAACAGAAGCTTTAGTAGATCTCTTCCAATGTCTCTATAGGATTCTCGTAAAGAGGCTATTTTCGCTAAATCAGGTCCCATTTGTAGAAGATCTTGTTCTTCTCCAAGGTCGGCTATCCTGCTTGCAAGAAGCCCTTGTTGCTCCAATAAGAAAAGAACAATCTTTTCAATCTGTGCATCCATTAGTTACATACCCAATAACACAAATGTCAACAGCCCATCATACATTGATAGAAAATTAACAACTTCCACCATAGTTTTAAGTTGATTCGAAGGTTACTGGGAGAAGAATTGTTTGTAGATATGAAGTGAACTATACCTGGCTATCAAGCATTCTTGAGAAGTCTTTGAGAACGTATCTGCGTTCAAGATCTCCTATTTCGATTTGGCGAGCATATTGTTTTACTCTTTTCTTCATGAGCTTGTAATTGATGTAATATCTGATAAGTTACCATACAGTTAAATCTTTGTGATATTGAAGTAAACGATTCATGATATATGGATCTAGAAGTTCATACAATCATCTTTTCACTATATTTATGTTTTATTTTCTTATATATTCTTCAAAGGTATCCAAGAAAACAGAAAGAAGTGAGAAATCTTTCATGGAAAACATATACCCTTGCCATTCTTCAATCTGTCTGTCCTTCAACTTTTTTCCAAAAGCAACCATCTCTCACTGCAAATATATAGAAATTTGGGATTAATAATCAGAAATACATCTCAATGTCCTTAATTAATCAAAACTTTGAACATTACTCGAATAATCATCTATTTGCAAGAAATGAAAGGGACAACATGGTACTAATTTCGATCGATCAGAACTCAAGCATATAACTGATATTATGTTTCGATTAATCATTGGATGATAGCAGTAAGTTCTAGTGATTCAACCAAACACATTTACTTGAAGAGAAATTACACAAAACACATAATGAAGCAGCCAAATCTTATTAAGTTCAGAAATCGAACTTACACAATAGAGTAACATTTAAAAGAAAACTACATATGTTGGGGATCATTGTAATGTAAATTCAAGAAATCATCCTTCACATGGTTTTTTCTTTTCTGCATTCTTCAAAAACAGTATTGATCATTTATTTGTTAAAAGAAAGTAACATCAACTATGAAAACTAACAAAATTAACTAATATACAAGCTATCTTCTTCTTCTTCTTTTTTGTAAGGGTATCCTAAACCGTGGTCTAGACTAATACGGCAATGCTTGACTACTAGACATGCAGCCAATCCCCAGTGGCCACAAGTTTGTTAACGTCTGGATTCGAACCCTGGGTAGATAGGTTACTAACCACATCCCCACGAGCCTTAACCGCTACGCCACAACCCTTGTGGTTCAATCCATCTTTCTTTCATTTCTTGTTTCATACAAAGAAATTAAACCCAGTTAATTAGGGTTGATATTGAAATACAATAATCATTCAAAAGCCCAAGAACATGCATTCAATTCAGAACACTAAACAAACAATCTATCTTTTTAATATATATACATTTAATTATTCAAATATACAACCAAAACCCAATGAATTCATGACAAATGATATATAATTGACATGCAATTATAGCTAGAATTTGATGAACATAATAATGCAATTAAAGAAGCCTAACCTTCTTCGATCGTTTGGATGAACATCAACAAGCAGAAATTGGGAAGGATATTGGAGAATGGATCTGCGAGTGTGTTGGTTGTTGCATGAAATTGATTAATGGATTGGCATAATTGATCAATGGGGTTTTCTTTTTGAAGAATATACATACAATTGAAAATTAATCAAGAAAATTAGCTGCTGAGATTTGGGTGCATAATTAAATAGCATTTAATTAAATTTGCTATATATAATTATGCTCTTATTAATGAAAAAGAGGATGAAATGAAATGAAATGAAATGGAATGGAGGAAGGTGGAGGTGGAGATGGAGATGGAGGTGGAGGTGGTTATTCTGTTCGCTGCCTTTTCAAACATTAATTCATCATCAAAATTAATCCATAATCTTCTAATTACAAATAAGTTCCAATCTTCAAAAAATAAATACATACTGTATTTTGTTTGTTTAATTTCGAATAAAGGAACCCATTTATAGCTACATATTTAATAGATCTCATCTTTCATAAATATATATTGTATTCAACGATACCATTGAATATGATATATATGTATGAATGAATGATGTAACCCATTAAATATGTTAAATATGAAAAGTTCTCATTTAAACCTCTTTTTGTAAAATGTTATTATTATATCTTGTGTGGCTCATAGAATAAGAGATATTCATTTACTTTTTGTCATGTTTATTTTAACTTACGCATAGTGACCATTTACTAATCACCTACCCGAATAAATACATGAAAACTATCAAGAACCTTACCTAGTAAGAGTCATACATTGCAAGGACCGAAGTCTTATCCGGTAAGTGAGGGAAATGACAGTATTTTTACCGGGTTTAAGACGCTTCAAACAATCAATTTTGATGGCAAATATTTGGTAAAGAGCCTCGTACATCATTTGTTAAAGTTCTAATCATTGTAATATAAATAATTAAATAAACATTCGGAGGTAAATGAATGTATATAGATGCAGGTTGATGGATTCGTTACTACAAAAAAAGGTATTACCGACGGTCGAAACAGTCGGAAATAGGCTTTATCGATGGTTTTCAACGAAACGAGCATCACTAACAAGCTGGTCGGTAAAAGCTATGGACGGTTTTTCTGACGACTTTTACCGACTGCTTCATTTACTGACGGTTTTCTGACGACTTTTACCGACTGCTTCATTTACTGACGGTTTTCTGACGACTTTTACCGAATGTTTCTTTACCGATGATTTTCAAACGGTTTTCCGACGACTAATTAAAAAATAAGTAAAAGAGAAACAGTAGGTATATAATAAACCATCGAAAAATAGTCGGTAATACACGGTTTTTAAATAGTGATTACATTATTGAAAATTTTATGTTCGCATAGATAAATTTGACAATATCAATGAATATTATATATAACCAACGTTTCTTATATACTTCAAAAAGAAAGAGTTAAGGATATCCAAAAAGGGTATTATAAATATGTGTAATAAACATTACATTTCTGTTTGGGAACCCATTTAAATTTATGAATTTTGTGAACTAAAACACATCAATCATAGAATTAGAATTTTTTTTCTTTAAATAACAATAAAGAATAGTTATTTCGTATTTGCCACAACTTTAATCTTGACCATCGATCTTTAATTTATACGGTTGT
>LUCG01285495.1:340-10562 GCA_001633085.1 Carthamus tinctorius | reverse complement strand
GATCACTGGGAATTAATTAAACTGTGTTATATATCTGTTCTGGGAGATTGGGGTGTTACAGTTTTCGCCTTGGTTCGCCATTTAAAACTGTAAGATAAAGCATGTTGAAGTGTTAGACAGTACGTAAATGAGGTGCCCTAGAAAAGGTTTGATCACTCTGTGATGAACATAGAGGACAGAAATATCTGAGAATTGAAAAGCCCGGGGATAAGGAATTCTCGGTACGCAGGTTTGATTCCTTGTGTGGCACTAAGGATTCCCGGGTCACACGATTCCCGGATGGGACGTGTCTCCCTGTGCGACTAAAAACTGGATGGACATGTCTCCCGAACTGTCTCGGTACGACCGAGGTTCCCATACCGCCTTAAGACGATTCCCTTGTCCGGTTAATGCCCGATAAAAACTGAAGTTCTCGATGGGATCGGGAATCGCGATAGGTTTCATAATTCCCAATAGGATCAGGAAAAATAAGATTTCTAATGACAAGGTATATACCTGGTAAAGGAACAATTCCCGATGGTCTGCGATTCCCGACAAACAACTATTAAAAACCTAAGGATAAGGGACAGTTCCCAGTATGATCAAGAAACACGAAGTTCCCGATAAAGGGCGATTCACGGCTACGTAACAAAATACCCGATGAACATGATTTATTCCCAAAAATTGAGATCCCCGATAACAGGCGATTCCCTGGGAAACAGTATTCACCCAAGAACACTATTCACTCGGGAACCTCTATGCACTAGGAACCCACTACCAGGAACCCCCTTACCAAGAATCAACTTCCTGGGTTGGGTGATTACTGTGTATACGAACACAGAGCCCAATCTGACCCCAAATCTCTAACAAATGGCCAAGAAATTGATGCTTAAGCTTGATTTTAATACCATAAACGATCCTAATCAATCAATTTATCATTCATCGGTACCTTAATGATTTACATAGAGATCCATATCTTACACAGAGTATCAATACAAAAGGGTAAAAACTCTATTCATGCTAGAGGTCTGAGAATGGAAAAAGAAAGCATACGGCTATTTGTGTGTGTGTTAATCGGATTCGGAAGAGAGGGAGGAGGACTCGACTAGGAATTCGATTTCATCATCTGAGGTAAGAATCTGATTCAAGGCAACTTATATTTATCATTATATGGAAGTTTTTAGAAGTTTTAACCGAGTAAAGTATGGATCATCTGCTTAAACCTAATAATCGATGATAATAGGATAAATTGATGGATTAGTGTTGAGTAAGGCTATGAAATCGGTCCTATGCATTAATTGTATGATTATTTGTTAAAGATTTGGGATCAATTTGAACTGTCTTCGTAAACACAATAGTCGCCAAACCTGGGAAAGTTGATTCTCTGGGAAATAAGGATTCCCGATGAATAGTGTTTTCTGGTGAATAGTGTTTTCACGTTGAATAGTGTTTCCCGATGAATAGTGTTTTCACGGTGAATAGTAATCAGTTTGCATGTTTATCTATTGTTTTGGTTTATGGATATTCAATTCATTTGATGTTCATAGGAAGTATTACAAGCATTGCATGATACTTTAAATCAAGGGAATCCTAGGAGTAATCTAGTCCAGTAACCACCGATGCAAAATAATGGGGGCTATAAATCCTTAGAGACAATGATTCTATATCACGCCCTCGATTAGTAGTTTTTGTTTCATTTTTTTGTCACCGAATTGGATAGAGTATAAGGTAGCAAGTGGATTCAACTCTTGTTGCGTTTAGCATAGGATAACCTCATCAAAATTAGACAAAAGCTTCAACGTCAAAATTGATCGGTGAACAAGAACAAGAACACAAACAATTGAACAGATGACTTGCTTCACTTTTTTGTTGTGAAGTAGTTTCCTACTTATAGCATATGCAATTTCAGTCTTTTATCATCAATCATTTAACAGATTTCGAACATCAAGTATTGTTCAATGTACATTCTCAGGTTTGGGGCATACTTTTGGCATCAAGTAATGTTCAATGAAAAACCAATCAAACCCAAATAATTGAGCTCACAAAATAAAAACAAATGGTGTAAAACCTCCAACCTCTTAATCGGTAAGAGATAAGAGGTTAATAAGAGGTATTTTTCCAAAAAAACAACTAGCACCTAAGTAACTTTGGAAAACAAAATGTTCCATACTAATGGATTCGGGTCCATAACCATGGGTTCTAGTGCACGAAATTTACTCATTATCTATGTTACGCCGGATGTTCTATGTATACAAGTTAGTTAATACTCCAAACTCTTTTGTTTTTTATTCTGGACCTCGTGATTATGTCATAATTTAAAGTTGATCTCAAGGGCCATTAACCAAACGATTAGCCGGTAAGCGCTTACCGAGCCACTTAGATGAACATAGCAATGACTGAGAATCATACCGGGTAAGAATGATGGCAATGACCTAGAGTCTTACATTAGGATGACGACACTTACCCAGTAACATGGGAGGAGTTCAAGAAATTACTACTGATTCAATTTAGATCAGTGGGAGAAGGTAGTTTGTGTGAGCAATTCTTGGCGGTTAAACAAGAAACAACGGTCAAAGATTACAAGTTGAAGTTCGTAGAATTGGCGGCACCGCTCGAGGGAATTACGGAAGAAGTTTATGTGAGTCAATTCATAAACGGTTTAATTCCAGAGATCAAAGCCGAAGTTAGATTGATGGCACCGAAGGGACTCAATAAAGCAATGGAGTTTGCCGCAATGGAGGAAAGAAATAAGATAGTGAATAGAGGTCAATGGTATAAGTCACCGAGTCCGTTCAAGAAAATCGGAGATAGTGGTCACGATGGTAAATCGGCGGCCATAAGCGGTGCGAATCATGTTGTCGGAAAAGGGATACCGGAATTCCGGAGATTGTCAGATAAGGAATTGCAATTAAGAAGAGCGCAAGGATTATGCTACCGTTGTGACGAAAAATATGCACCGGGTCATCGGTGTAAGAAAAAGGAATTGAACGTAATGGTGATTCAAGAAGAAGAGTTTAGCGAGGAGGAAAGGGAATTAGCGAATTTGTTGCCCATGCAAGAAGTAGAGGTATCGTTGAATTCTATTCTGGGAATTTCAACTCCAAAGACGATGAAATTGCGAGGAATGGTTAAAGATCAAGATGTGGTGGTGTTAATCGATAGTGGAGCATCACATAATTTCATTTCTTGGGATTTGGTACAACGATTGGGGTTACTAGTTCACGAGACGAGTGCGTATAACGTCTCGCTTGGAGCGGGAGCGGGAGGAGTACGTAGCAAAGGAGTATGTAGAGGGGTCAAAGTTTGGATGCAAGGGATAGAAATTTCGCAAGATTTCTTACCATTGCAATTGAGCAATTCGGACGTGATTTTAGGGATTCAATGGCTACAATTACTCGGTACGGTAGAAGTCAATTGGGGTACACAAGTGATGAAGTTTCAATATCAAGGTGAAAGGGTCAAATTAAAGGGGGATGAGGCGTTGGGAAGAACGTTGGTTTCTTTGAAATCAATGGTGAAGACACTAAAGCAAGAAAAGCAAGAAATCATGATCGAATTAAGTCACGCGGTGGTTGCCGTAGATACGCCGCAACAATGCTCTCAAGAAATTAGCGACGTGATACGGGGGTTCGATTCGGTTTTTCAAAATCCAACCGGGTTACCGCCGATATGAGGAAGTGAGCACAAGATTGATCTCTGGCAAAATTGTGATCCCGTGAACGTCCGGCCTTACAGGTACCCACAATACCAAAAAAATGAAATAGAAAAGTTAGTTAAAGAGATGTTGAATGCGGGTATAATTAGACCGAGTCATAGTTCGTTTTCAAGTCCGGTTCTTTTGGTCAAAAAGAAAGATGGAAGTTGGCGTTTTTGCATCGATTATAGGGCATTAAACAAGGAAACTATTCCGGATAAGTTTCCAATTCCTATAATTGATGAACTCTTGGACGAATTATGGGGGGCGAAATGGTTTTTCTAAGTTGGATTTGAAAGCGGGGTATCATCAAATTCGTATGAAGGACGAAGATGTTCATAAGACGGCCTTTAGAACCCATGAAGGGCATTACGAATTTCTCGTAATGCCGTTTGGCTTAACAAATGCCCCGGCAACTTTTCAATCGTTGATGAACGATATATTCAAGCCATTTTTAAGAAAGTTCATATTGGTTTTTTTCGATGACATATTGATATATAGTAGATCGGAAAAAGAACATGTCGAACATTTGGCGTTAGCTTTGGGTGTCTTACAACAACACGAGTTGTATGCCAATAAGAAAAAGTGTGAATTTGGCTTGCAACAAATTGGTTATTTAGGCCATGTGATCTCAGGAGATGGAGTAGCGATGGATAAAGCAAAAGTGGAGGCGATGCTTAATTGGCCGGTTCCTAAAACTATTACTCAATTGAGGGGTTTTTTGGGGTTAACCGGGTATTACCGAAAGTTCATATCGGGTTATGGGGGTATTGCTCAACCATTGACTGAATTGTTGAAAAAAGGGAAGTTCCAATGGGATAGAGAAGCACAAGTGGCGTTCGAAACTTTGAAGAAGGTAATGACGGAAGCACCGGTGTTAAGTCTTCCGAACTTTGAGCTTCCGTTCATTGTGGAAACGGATGCTTCGGGAGGAGGATTGGGTGCGGTTTTGATGCAAGAAGGGAGGCCAATAGCTTTTTATAGCCAAATATTGGGTATGAAAGCAAGGCAAAAACCGATTTATGAGAAAGAGTTGATGGCTATTGTGTTTGCGGTCTCGAAGTGGCGACCGTACTTATTGGGAAGAAGGTTTAGTGTGCGCACCGATCAACAAAGTTTAAAGTTTTTGCTCGAACAACGTGTAATTGATCCTCAATACCAAAAGTGGGTAGTCAAGTTGTTGGGATATGAATTTGATATTGTTTACAAGTTGGGTAAACATAATTTGGCCGCGGATGCTCTCTCAAGAGAAGATGTTGAGTGTGGAGTAATGGGTGGACCACAATGGCGACAATGGGATGTCGTTAGAAATGAAGTGAGTAACGATATCGTTTTTGGGAAGATAATGACCGACTTGAGCAAAGGTTCGGAGGAGTACAAAGGGTTCGAGTTACGGCAACAACTCTTATGGTACAAAGATCGCTTAGTTTTGCCAAAATCGTCATCGTTAATAGCGTCGATATTGGAAGAATTTCATGGGTCACCGATGGGCGGTCATTCGGGTATGGAAAGGACTTTTCAAAGAGTTGCGGCGGAATTGTTTTGGCCTGGAATGCGAAGGGATATTAAAGAGTTTGTCCGCAATTGTGAAGTGTGTCAACGGAACAAAGTTCTTGGAGGATCACCGGCGGGATTGTTACAACCGATTCCGTTGCCGTTGAAAGTTTGGGATGAAATCACTATGGATTTCATAGAAGGCTTGCCAAAATCGAAAGGATGTAGTGTGATCGTGGTATTTGTGGATCGATTGAGTAAATATGCTCATTTTGCTCCGTTAAAACATCCATTCGATGCAACAATAGTTGCAGACATTTTCGTGAAGGAGGTGGTCAAATTGCATGGGATTCCACAAGTTATTATTTCGGATCGGGATAAGGTGTTTCTTAGTCGTTTTTGGAAGGAAGTTTTTAAACTTCAAGGTACTAAATTGGCATTTTCAATGGCATATCATCCACAATCAGATGGTCAATCCGAAGTCGTAAACCGAATGTTGGAACAATATTTGAGGTGTTTTAGCACCAATTACCCGCAAAAGTGGAAAAAATGGTTGATGTGGGCGGAATTTTGGTATAACACGTCGTTTAATAGGTCATTACAATGCTCACCATTTAAAGTATTGTATGGCCGTGAACCACCAACGATTTTGAAGTATGAGGAAGGTTCAACGGGAGTTCAATCCGTGGAAGAAATGTTACGTGAAAGAGATGTCTTCATTGATGAATTACGGATACAACTTATGAAAGCGCAACAAAGAATGAAGGATCAAGCCGATAAACATCGTGTAGATAGGGAGTTCGAGGTAGGTGACTTGGTGTTTTTGAAATTGCAACCGTATCGTCAAAAATCGGTGCATAGTCGGCTAAACCAAAAGTTGGCATCGAGATTTTATGGCCCATTTCAAATTGAAAGTAAAGTGGGAAAGGTGGCTTACAAGTTACAACTTCCATCATCGGCACGGATTCATCCGGTATTTCACGTATCACAATTACGAGAGGCGAGGGGTCAAGCTTTATCATCAACGGAGTTGCCGGGTCATTTGACCGAAGAAGGCAAGATGACTTTGCAACCGGAATCGTTGTTAAATTGTCGGATTAATAGAGATGGGGAATTAGAAGTGTTGATTAAATGGGTCGCAATTCCCGTGTTTGAAGCGTCTTGGGAGAAGTATAGCCACATTGAAGAGTTGTTTCCCGAATTTCACCTTGAGGACAAGGTGCAAGTGTGGAAAGGGGGTATTGATGAGAATAAATATGAGTTTACTTACTCAAGAAGGAAAAAGAGTGAGAGCAAAGTGGTCATTTAGTGAGAAGCAAGTGGATGTGGGTTTACTTGTTAGTTGAGGAGGTTAGTTAGTTGGTG
This sequence comes from Carthamus tinctorius, assembly GCA_001633085.1. Classification (NCBI taxonomy): domain Eukaryota; kingdom Viridiplantae; phylum Streptophyta; class Magnoliopsida; order Asterales; family Asteraceae; genus Carthamus; species Carthamus tinctorius. The sequence goes on along the minus strand of LUCG01285495.1, from coordinate 4,030 downwards.
AGGAGAGATATAAATACTTTGTAACAAGATTAGTGGAGTTATGTGAAATTTGTAAATCAAATGGAGAGCCAACATCTCGAATAGTTGGGAGTGTATTCAATAACATGAGGGATTTCTTGTGTGAGTTGCAATAATATACAATTGATTGCATCAAAGTGCTTACCGTTGAATTGCACAAATGTCATTCTAATGGACTAGAAGCTTACGTGGTCAGGTAAGTAAGAGTGTTCGGTAAGCTCTTACCGGGTAAGCATTTGGGTAAACGGCCCATTAGCATAGCCCTCGTACAAATATTGCATGGTAATGTAGACTACAATTGTGCTTTTAGATTATCTATTTGGGTTCCATCGGTTAAAATTCAATAGATTTAGGTGGATTCAATCTAATCCAATCATCTACTAGATGTTTGATTTTATCATCTGAGAGAATCCAATTAACATTTCGGATTGCACTGGTTCTATCTATTGGATAGTGATATTGGTTATCCACTAGATATATCAGTGATTCTATCCAACTTCTTGATCCAATTTTTGACCAATTAATGGGTCATTCAACCAAGTATTTACATATTTTTCTAATTTTTTACTTACTGAACAGAGGGAAGATGAGAAGTTGATAGATTTTTGGCTTGCATCAATCCTCTTTTGATCCAAGTAGTCGCCTTTTAAGAACCTCATTCTCCTTCCTTAGTGTCATTACCTTCTGCTTCAGAGTTTCAACATGTCGACTTGAACTTAAATCTTGTTTGTTTTCAGCCAACTTTGTTTTGCTAATCAGCACTGCAACACAAAAACCCAGACTAAACAAATCAGATTAACCAAATATACCCATGATCAAATATATCATTGCCAATAAACAGACTTTCAAATGATCTTTTTTTCATAAATCTTTTGTGCACACCTGGACATGTGGAAAAGCTCTCGACATGAAAAAAGTCTCTTTTTTGCTTGTGGGTCCCAACTTTTTGAAAAAATTTAGAAAAAAAGCTCTGATAAAAGAAATTTCACCGTTGGCAATGTGGATGCTTTTATGCATAATCACAATATCATCACAGAAGTTGAAGTTATGCATTATCATATATGTAACACATACATACATTCCTTTTCTAGACTTTGCAGCTTCCTGTTCAATCCGTTTTTCTCTTCTTGTTCCATCATAAGACAATCCTTCAGATCTTGTATCTCAAGTTGATCTAGGAAAAAAGCATCACATTCGTAAGCCTTACAGAATGATGTAGATGTCTTAAAAGTTTGAAGAAATATGTAGAAGCTCACATGTCATGTCCACATCCGAATGAACTCGGTCCAACCTTTTTGCTAAAGCTTCAACATGGTTCCTATGTGCAACTAAATCTTGGTGGAGCTGACCAATAGTTGATTCATTTGCTGATTTCTGAGCTAGCATATCTCTGGTTTACGGTAAATATTTGATGAATGAATATAAGGGTGGATAAGAAAATAGTTTCTAAAAGTGAGCACTCACCTGATTTGAACCTCCAGGTCTTTTATTCTGTTCTCATAATCATGCTTAAGCAGGCTCATTGCATTTCGGAATTCCTGCTTGCAAATCCAAATAAGTCCGTCAATAATTAGGTATGCATAAATTTTGAACTTCTTGAGGTACCACCCAAAACATTTCGGATTTTTTCCTTTAACAAATCAACGCTTTCTCTAACCCAACACAAGATCCCATTTCTTACACCAATTTTCACACAATTTCACTCCAATCAAAGACTAATGCAAGGAGTATGCATTGAAAATTCCGAGAATGTTCTGGAAGCATATAATATTTATACACGAAAAATACTTGTGCATAGTCCTCACACCAGTTGAACTCTTTTTATTACAAAATGATCCCTCAAATTTGACTATTAATACTGGCTGGTTGGAGATGCATAAGTATCTACAAGCTCGATTTGACCGGTGAATCCCACTTTTTAAGGAAAATCTCAATAAAAAGCTCCACAATGCTCTAGGAACGAAGAAAGTATCTACCAACTCAAGGGTATGTGTTTTTAAGTATATGTTTTTTATATAGGACAACTCATGTTAGCATTGCAGGCAACACACAATGTTACGCCAAGCTACATGTCAACACAGCATATGGATAAGATTTCAGTTGTGCGAATGATCACTTACAATTACTTCCCTGGTATGCTCCTCATTCACTCTAGTCAGTTCCTCTTTCAAGCTACGATAGTTATTCCTGCGCTCAAGCTGTTTCATCGAATTGAAACAATTAAATGCAAAAAGAAGCAATTAGAATTGCAGCGGTTGCCATCGTCACTCAACCTCAAATCACTAGCTCCACCTGATTAGCCAGTTTGTTGATGGATTCTGTATACAGCTTCATCATGCTCTCATTTTCTGAAAGTAGATATAAGTTAAATAGATACTATGATTTATCAAGCTTCAAGTTGGAATCCACTTCCTTCAGGCCAAATAACTTATGACTAAAAATAGATGTCTCTGATCCCCTTTTTAAAATCTGGAGGATCACATGTCACTTTCACAATGTAGAATCACCATTTAAATAATCCTTTTAATCTTAGGCATTGTTTGATAAAAATAAGCTAACCTTATAAGTCAGCTTATAAGCTAGGTACATGTTTGGATGGACCATAAGCTAGCTTTTCAACTAGGAGAGTTGCATCTAATCTAGTGATTTATAAGACTTTTTATCTTTTTTATTCCAAAAGTACCCTTGCTACTTTTTACGCTACCAAATTTTAAAACATGTTTTTTCTTTTTTACCATTTTACGATCATAAGCTACCTTATCTGCTAATTTTTGCCAAACACATCTTATTCATCAACTAGCTTATCAAGCTTATAAGCTAGCTTGACAAACATAGTCTTAATAAATTCATAACTAGAAATGCAAGGTATAATCCACCAAATTGCAATAAATTTTCTTAAAACTGATAGTAGTAATGAAATTATTAACTTCTAATTTCCCAAGAATGTAGTAAATCAATATGAAGTTGTTTGAGATCATAAAAAACAGACCTGACTTGAGAGTGTTGGCGGTGAATTCAAGCGCTTCTCGCTTCTTGATTTCGGAATTGCAGCTTGATTGAAGAGATTGAATCTTAACAATTCCTTCACTGAAATCCTACATATACGATGACGAATTTTAGGTTTTAGGAAATTGTAATTTGATTTGATTTGAAGGTGAAGATGAAGATTAAAGGTAATGCATTGTGAATCTGATCGAAATCGGAGAGAAGTGACTCCAATGCTTCATCGGTAGTTGCTGCCATTTTTAGACCACTTCGTCTTCTTCTCGCAAACTTCAAAAAGTAGGGGGAGAATTGAATAAACTCCGTTAAATAGAGGTATATATATGTAAATGTTCCTCATGTGAAGGACAAATTCGTCTTTTTATTGTAATACATGGCGTTTGGTTCGCAGAATTGATTCTGTTGGAATTGAAATCTGTCAAAAAAATTGGAATCTGAAGGAATTGGAATGGAATTTAAAAATCTTTGACTATGCATTTGATTGGCAGGAATTGAAATTGGAATTTGTCAAAAAAAAAATATTGGTGGGGGATGGAGGAGGTGGTGGAGACGGCGACGGGGGGTGGTGGCGGCGGTAACGGTGGTGGCGGGTGGCGGTGGCAATGACACCGGCGGTGGTGACGTTTAGCGACAATGACAAAAAGGTGGTAATGGCGGCGACAACGATAG
>LUCG01285469.1:0-19164 GCA_001633085.1 Carthamus tinctorius | reverse complement strand
AATAATTTCAAAGTTAGTCTATTAAACATAACAACCATATATATAAAATTATTTTTATTAATAATAATATACATATATACACAAATATATAGCCTAACCGGTTCCGGCTGGTACCCGGCGGTTAGCGGTTCCACGAAAACGAGAACCGGAACCGGTCTCGATCAGTTCCGTATTTAAGGAACCGAAAATCGGTTCCGGTTCCGTAGCGGTTCCGGTTCCAAAAGCGGGTACCCAGTTCCGATGCTCACCCCTATATTTTTCCTATTTGGCGATTTTGGCCATTCAGATGGTTTTGGGAACCGACCTTATTAACTAATGTTTTGGTACTTTTGAAATGATATATGAATAATCTTGTTTAAGCTATGAAGTGTTTGGAGTTCACATATCTAGCTTTGGTTATTTTGGATTTTGGCCTATTTTGGTGTACTGGTAAATAGGGATTCCTCCCTTTTGAGCACGTGATGTCCATAAGAGCTTATGTATTTGATGTGGCTTGACACATGTGAAATACTTCTGAGTATCAAGTATATGCAATGGATCAATAGGCATAGAAGTCGGTTTGAGATAAAATGGGATTGTTTTTCCCGTTTCCTAACTAGAAATAGGCATTGGGTCATCGTGAAAACCATGGTACCGACTCTTGGAACCGAATGAGTATAACTAGGATAATCGGGCGTGTTCAACTATACATCACGACTGGCTGAACTCAATGGCCATTGATCCGTAGTGGGACTCTATAACATGGGAATATGGCCTACTTATGTGTTCCACCACTATCGGTCACGATCGATATTTGAAATATCGGTTGTATCTGTATAAAAGTTATATATATATATATATAAATTTGCACATCCATAAACATAATTTTCCAAATGTTCCTTTATATACATACACCATAAGCATAATTTTCCAAATGTTCCTTTGACTTGGGTTTCAAGTTTCAGCTTTCCATTATTCTTTTCGGCCTTCTAGGTTTGTTTTACATAAAGACGCAGCACCGCCTCTACCTCACCCTTTTCTATTATTCAGAAGTCAACACGAGTCGATTTCTCCTTTTCTCTCCCTTGTTCGTGTTCTACTCAATTTCTACTCCTTCAGCACCAAGATTGGAGAAACCTCCCTCAACAAGAGTCATCCTCCACCGCGGCATCACCACCAACCTACACAACAAGCGTCGTGGCACTGCCTCCACCCTCACCCTCACCCAAAAATTAGTTTCTTAAAAAATCGGAAATCTCGGTCCGATCCGCAAATATCACCAATAATATCGCTAACGATATTTGGCCCACTGTCGTAAGATGAGTTTTGGACTTCTAAGTCTTTAAATGGTTTATTTAAGCTCTTGGGTTTAATCAAAATTATAAATTTTACTTGGATTTGTTACTTGTTTTATTTATAAACCGTTTGGACTCACTCGACGTAAGCCTAACACTTTTTCTTATAATAACATATACATCAGGAGGAGGCGGGGCCACTAATGCTTGAGCGGAATGAAGTTTGCTCGTTGAGGCATTTTTGGAGCCATCATTAAGGATACTTGGAGTTACTACATGATGGATTCTTTTGAAGATTGTATTGACACTCGTCCCTAATCTAGATCTAGATTTGGTTTAGATTAGTAGGTTGTTATCCACAATCTATATTTTGATGTGAACTCTTATAGATTTCCCCTTTGGGGTGATTTTAATATTTAGGCAATTATGCCGTCTTATTCTTTTGGTTTAAACCATCTCCTAATTTAAGGATGTTCCACTGTCCGGCTATGTTTAGAGCATAGAATGAGCAAAAGCGGATCACCGTATTGAGGTATGGATCGGAGGATAAATTCAAATTTGGAGAACGTTTAAGAAACTACTTGGGAAAGGTTAAGAACGTAGACATTAACCTAAAAAGGTAAGTTGGTAGGAGATGAAAGTAATTAACACGAAAAAAGAATGCTGATCCCAGAAGAGAAGCCAAGAACGGATGAGAGGAACTAACTGGATAGCATATATGTATACAAATGAAGTTAAAACCGGAGAAATAACCAAACAAGTTGGATAACATAAAGAAAAGATAAGTGGGGGCTTGAATCACATCAAATGCATCAAGAATTTAAATCAAAGACCCTCAGTTAGAAAGTTACATATGGACAAGAGGATGGTTTTAATGCTTTGTTCAATAGCTACAATAAGGGGATGACTGGACTTGATGGTTTATTCAATGAAACTAATAGGTATCTCTACATAGGAATAAATAATTAGCGTGACTAACATAAAAGGCAATCTAAACAAGATGAGAGTAGACAACAATTTAGACCTGAAAAGGGTTTAAAAAACGGAAATAAGCCTCGAGGCATTTTTTTAATTGGTATGTGATGCGTAATCCCCAATGCGGTCAAGGCATAAGCCCCAAAAAGCTAAAACAAAAAATTCATAAATTCACAATACTTGAAAAATAACATTTTTTTTATATTTCCATAGCAAATAACCAAATAATAGAATCCGTAATTCAATTATACTACCAAGTACTAACTATAAATCTTAAAGCATAATTCAATAATACTACCTCAAGCTTACACCTTGCCTCGTCGAGGGATAACACCTCTTGATTGTGCTTCAAAACTTGTCTCCAACATGGTCCAACCATAATAAGCATCCTCATTTCTAAAACTACCAATTTCCTCTCATAGGCCTCCCATGTCGCGCAATACTCTAGCCCGCCCAACACTCCAACCCATACAACATAGTTGTGATGAAAGCTACCTCGTAGAATTCTCCATTTGGTTTTAGCAAGGCCTTGTTATGCTACACCTTGTGGCAGCCCTCCAATTTCGTCAATTTGTCATTACACAATACATTACGTTATCCTCTCCCTCTCCCTATCCCTCCATTTGAATTAGGGCAAACCCCCACCCTTGGTTTTAAAAGGCGCTATGAGGCGCGAGGCGCGGTGAGGCTATGGCCTGAACGCCTCCGACCACTGAGGCGCTTGCGTGTACAAGAGGCGGCGAGGCACAGTGAGGCTCTAAGGCGTCACTTTTAGAGCCTCATGTACATGACTTGCTGATCACGTGTTTTGATCTGGGCTTTTGTATTTTTATATGGGCTTTCAGTCTTTAATTGTTGATCACGTTTTTTGACCTCATAACAACGATTGACCTTCTCAATCTCGCTGTTTCTATAAATCATGAACTCCTCCATTCATGCAATCATGCTTATCTCTTGACCTTTTCACCGCTTCTATAAATCAGGAACTCCTCCATTCTTAAGTAATTGTTCTGTCAAGCTACCAGTAATTGGTGTTTTTGCTTTATTAAGTTAATTATTAAGTTGTTTTGTGTTTGAGACTTTGAGGTATAGTTATAAAATATTTACAAATATTTGGTAATACTAAACGCCTCGAGTATGTGAATTCCGCGCCTCAAAAATTCAGGCTCTTAGACAGCTAATTGCCTCAGCACGCCTCGCGCCTTTTAAAACATAGCCCCCACCCCTGAAGTGTGTCCCCTCGTGAATACACCTCTGCTGAAATTGCACCACATTATGTTTATCCTACACAAATTAGTTTGGGATAAAATTCTACATAGTTATTATAACTCAAAATGAATACACATCAACCACAAACAGTTTCATAGAAAGACCAAGATAATAAAAAATCACAGATCCTAAATTAACGACATGATATAAAGGTATTACCTGCATATTTGATGCAATTTCCATCACATAATCAAGTGGAGGGATCTTGTCCTGGTAATGAAAATCCATCTCGCAAATTGCTGAAAGCTTTATGCATCATATCAAGAATTAATTGTCAGTAATTCGATAATTCAAGCAACAGAAATGATAACCTAAACAAAATCAGACAAATAAACAACCATATGAACCACCACAGCAGTCACCTACGATGTGAAGAAACATGCAACAAAACATGACAACCCAAGATACTTAAAACCAATGTTGGAACTATTAGAGTACATGCCATCTATAATTCGGAAGGTATATGGTAATAATATCCTATAAGCATGGCAAAGATTATGGACATGTGAGGAGTATATAATGATTCTTGGGATGAATCCATGATTATGGACATGTGTGGAGTATATAATGATTCTTGGGATGAATGGCCATGATGCCCACGACCACGAGTGGTGTAGCTGAACATAACTTACACTTCATACTTTGCAGTTGTTACTGTTACATGTCACCAAACATAATAAGCATTGCCAAGTATACGAGTGAAAGAGGGAATCTGTTATACCCTACATATTATTGGAGGTAAACTGGTCAAAGTGGGTGCATAGATTGGATAGGATAGTCGATTACTTGCACAAGTAGTATAAATAAAGGGACAAGAGGGGAGAAAGGTATCGAATTTCCAAGTGCATAATATCTAATAACGTCAGATGATTAAAAAAAGTTCTTAACTTTCAAGAGGCTGGATTTCTCCCAAGAATTTCACCCAAACAACACCCTTCTGTCACATCGTAGGGGTCCTTACTGGCTTGCTTGTAGTGCTAGATATGTGCAAATTGTCCTCAACTTGCCTAATGCTATACATAATGCAGCTACATGAAGAGGATTCTTGTATGTCCAATATGGTTTTGTTCTTTCACCTTACATTTAGTCAATGGTTCTGAGGGTTACTCATACGTACATCGGAAAAACGAAATTTCTATATCGAATATTTACAGTCATCTCAACCAAAGAATGATTTATTTGCAGGGTTAACTCAAGCTAATTCAGCTAACCTTGCAAATAGAAGTATGGTCATGACTCATTTCATCCACAGATTATTCAAACAGCCAGGAAGCTAACATATCATGTTTAACTTTAAACTATAAAGACATTCACAATGGAATCTGTTATTAAACAGAAGGAAAGCAATTCAAGAAAACAAAAAAGTTTGCAGGATCTAGGTATCACGTTTTAGACCATGTATTTTTTTGCAACTTTTCCCCTCCATGAAAAAAGTAGCAATGGGTCTCATTCAGCACCTCAAGTAATATTCTGATTCATGAGGCCCGATGTTTAAAAATGTCCCAGCTGTTCTGCAGCCAGTCAAATACTCGGATGCAATTATTGATTTAAAAGAGCGCTTGCAAGTAGTAACATCTTTGTTTCATGAGATGATAACTAACAACCTTATGATTGCATATCCTCTCTTGAGAATCCAATCACTTGCATAGCATGTTATGTTCAATGTATTTATGAAAGTAGATATACGACTAATATATTTCCTAACAACAAAACAACTAAGAATATACAACTAATAGTCTAATACATTCCTAATAAGCAACTAAGAATATACACTATTATTGCACTAGATATAGTAACCAATAATTTCCATAATCTCATTCAGCTAATTGTTATGATCTCTCCCTTTGATATCCCCCTTAAATTGATGTTGGATGATCAGAAAGAATCATTTTGTCAAAAAGCTATATCCGGGGTTGACTCCCATGATTTTCAGTCGATTATTAATCCTATTCAGGATACAATTTTGATTCTACTTCCTATCTTTCTTCAGGATGCCAAAGCAGAACCATATATTAAGGATATTTTAGCTCTTCTCATTAGATCACATGTAAATTACTATACAAGAGTGTCATTCCCATAGTTACATAGTTCGCGGTTCGCTCCGGTATGGGAAGGAGGATCGGGAACGGGATTCGTTAGAGTGCACGTATTTGGGTACAAAGGAGGGTAGGTCCATTTCGGTACCATGGTATGGTTACCATATTCCAGAAAACCCGAAAAATGAAATTGAGAATAAGAAGGTGAAGAATCATTGTGAACGTGCAATGTCTCTGAAGGGAAATCAAAAGGATATTGACTAGAAAACGAAGTCCTGTCTTTTCCGTTTTCCCGCCCAGGGTGAAATCAACAGTCAATTTGATAAAATCAGTGGTCAATTCATGTTTTTTTTATGATGGAAATTGATCATAGAAGTGCGTAGTGAACCTCTCTTGCTAATCTCATGGCAACAAGAAGGCAGTCTACATCACCAAGCCAAGCCTTAAGAACTGCTATAAATGCATGTTGACATTGATGAACATATTTTTTCGGGATAGATGCCTTGAAGGTATTATACAAATGTAACAATTGCAAGGCTAGAAAATGGACACAAATTTATACACACACATACGTAGNGTGTGTGTGTGAGAGAGAGAGAGAGAGAGAAAGAGAGGGAGGGGCAAGGAAAGAAGGCTGCAGTTTTACATCAGATAAATGATTATTGGAAGCAATGATAAATGGCAGTTTGCTGATCTAAATACCTCAAATAATAATAACTAATGCAGACATTCACCCTTAAGCAGATCATGAAGGGGGTAAAATACACACAAACACAAACAAAGACCCTCATGTGTACCTCATCAAAGATCCACTTGCAAACACCAGATTGTTGCAAGAGCGAAATGTATTTGAAAAGGAGCCCAATGATATTTTCAACATTTGCTGTTGTTTTCAGGTAGAAACATCAAATAAGCCCACCATGTGTTTCATGAAACATATATTGCATATAACCTCAGGATCTAATCAATACATAAAAAAATTATAACCAATATCTCAACAGACAAGCTGTTGGAGAAAGAACATGGTTATCCTCTTTTTTATGGTTAGGATGAAAAAAAGAATGAACATGCACAGACATATGCACAAAGGACTAGAAACACTAACCATGACCAGCATCACTCAAGTCAATAACCACTTCAAAGAAAGAGAACTCGACATTCCAGTCTGATTCACAAGCATATAAACTCGTAGCCCAACCTGCAACCGGGTTTGGAAGACGGGCTATTTTAACTAGTAAAGGGAAGCCATGCAAATGAACCAAATGCTCAGAATAACATAATATGATATACTGGTCAAAAAGAAATTGGACTGCGATGGGGAACAAAACCACGGGTTGTCGTAATAGAGAATACATTTTACCATATTGAGACACTAAGCAAAAAAAGTATATCATTTTGATTTTGGAAATGAAAGCATTCAGGCTGAGGCATGAGTATAAGTATTCGATCACAGCAATAGAAGGCTTAGATTCAAATGGCAGAGTCGTCCAACATGGAATCATCCAACATATTTGAACACAATATTTGTTCTCAACATACAGCCAGCCAAGAGAGATCATGTGACATCAAAACGAACTAAATTGAATCCAAATAGAGATTCACTGGAAATAAGGATCATTGCGGCTAAACCAAATAATGCATCCTCAGAGAAGACTTGAAAGCTTGAAGTTTTTTCACATTTCAAAGTTTAGAGAAGGATCCCCAAAGCAAGAGGATATCCCTTAAGCACAGCTAGATCCATCCAAATCATGCATCCTCTTCAGCAGAACCATATTCATTGTGTCTAACAGCTGAACCAAAATTTTGGAAGAATGCCCCTGGCATTTATAGCACTCAGCAACCCTAACATCCTCTTCGGAATTCTTTTAGGGTCCATTTGGTTTGTAGGATTTGGAATGGATTTGAAATCCATTATTCATAAAAATGATTTAAAATTATAAATTTTTTAAAAACAAATAAATTACCTTCTATTTAACTGATTATTAGAAAACAAATGCTTTTAACATATTTTAAAAATAATCATAAGCAAATCCTACGAAATCCCTTGAAATCCTTGCCACCCCCTTGGATTTCAAAATGCTATACGTTTGAGGGATTTCAAATCCGAACAATCCCGCAAACCAAACACGGGATTTGAATGGATTTGAAATACAAATTCCCCAAAATCCATTCGATTCCTACAAACCAAACGGACCCTTACATTACTGTTTTATGTTAGCCCAGCACTTTGAGCACATGTACAGACTTCGATGGTTGTACCAATTGATGAGCAAAACTATCGGTGAATAAATAAACAATACTCCCTCCATCCTACAAAAAAATGGCAAAGCTTGACCTGACGCATGGTTTCATGAGAATATTTGACTGATAACAAAATACCTAAACCCCCCTTAATAAGACAATCCTTGAAAAAGTTAATGGACAGAAATTAATCTTACCAACATCTTGTAATGGTTGCTAATAAGCAGATGGGTAAAGTATCATAGAAAATGTTCCATTTTTTGGGACGACAGAAAATAGAAGCGCTGAACTTTTTTAGCAAGGAGGGAGTAGGGTTTGATATAACAATTTGCTTCATTTGATTACTCTTCACAGGCATATAACTGTGCGGTAAAGGTGCGACACACAATGACAAAGCAGAGACGTTAAGAAGTCTCAATTATCCACAAACAAGTGACATAATTATTCAAGCTATAATAAGAAGTTGATAATTGTGCTGCATATATACTAGCACCTTGAAACATAACAAAGGCAGATATACACAAAGGATATGAGAAGAAATCAGAAAACTTTTCAAAATGCAGAAAACCCACCCAACTTTTTCAAGATATAAAAAAGGGATCCTTCTCCTTCGTGACCAATCAAGTGACCAAGATACCTGCTCGGTCCTTCCATGTAATGACGAATCCCAGGAGTACTTGGCCATGTAATTCTCAGCCTGTGACCACGTTCTATAGGGACAGTTTTCACAATAATCTGAGAAACAAATGCAAAAAAGACAGAAAGCAAGTGAAATTCATAGACAAATATCTGTTGCATGTTTTGTTGCTTCCTTGGCTAATTTCAATTTTATATGGGTCATCTAAGTCTAAGATGGGATGTTTCTTATAATGACAAAACAAGCATAAATGTTCAAAAAGAGTCGCAGCATATACTTGTACATGGTAGTCATACTTTAACTATCACTAATACATTTAGATAAGGGGAGAAAGCAGGGCTGTCATACAACAAGACTAATAAAACTAGGAATAACAAATATATCACTCATGTAAATACCTGAAGATGTTCAGAGGTGCATGGCTGGCCTGGGAAACTGGGATGAATTCGGTCAATGTTCCTTATTTCGTTGAATGTACTACGTACCTTGCTTTCAATTTTATCCAGGCTTTCTGAAGTTATAAATATTGAACACAATACCTTAATGCATTAAGCTGATGAATCACTTTATTAAGGCTGTTGAAAGCGGACACATGCATACCTTTCGCATAAACAACTAGATTCATGAGGTTTGCCGAGTAATTTTCTTTGTAGAATTTGAGGAGTTCATCCCTTGTATCTACCCCTCTTTCCTTTGGCCTTACCTCAAGTGTATCCCAGTTCCCTATACATGGAATGACATGCAACCGACTGTTATTTAGCAGTTTCAGAAACCTAAATCGTGATAGATGTTCGAACATAATACTTAAAACTCAAGAAAAAAAAGTATAAAGTCTGTTTCCAAATAGGAGAACTGTTGGATCGAAATATACAAATAACCAAAGTTTTATTGAGATCTTTGAGAATACACTGAGAATCCACACTGAAATCTGTTACATACGTTTCCTATTTATAAACAACGAAGAGGATCCTTCGAACCATTGTGACTGTTCGAATGGTGGTGTTGATTCGAACCATTGTGATAGTTTGGAAGGAGGTGGTTATTCATGAATCATCACCCTTTCAATTGAACCATCACACCTCCTCTTCACTGATAACTAATTACATTTAATTACATAATCTATCTAATTACAATTCTAATACTTGAACTAAGTTTAGTTTAAATATCCAATACTCCCCCTTAATCTAAACATAGTTTAAATGAGGTCTTCCATTCTTCAAGGCTCGTCTATATTAGTGTTGCACCAATTGTTGGTTCGTCGTCTTTGTATTGAGCCAAATTAACTTCCTCCTCCTTCTTTGGACATTCATATTTGAATTGTCCAAATTTGTTGCACTTGAAGCATTTTATCTTACTCTTGTCTTGTTGATGTTGGTTACCATCTTTGTTCCTCCATGATTTCCAATTTCTACCACGGCCTCTTCCTTTAATATCTTTGATGTTCCAGAATCCATCCCTCCTTTATTTTCCTTGGGTGATTCGGGCATTGACCGTTTCTTCTTTATTCCAATTTTTCGGCTTCTTAAAAATCTTCTTATTGAGCGGAAAAACTCTTTCTTTCTTGTTTGCGGGGTGAATCAAACCAATTGGTTCTTTTTTCACCGGACAAACTACTCCTCCTGTCTTGCAGGGCGAATCAAACCAACTGCCTCTGACAGTCCCCTGATTCTTTTTGCACCGAACAAAATCACAGTCTTCTCCTGTTTTGCAGGGCGAATCAAACCAACTGCCTCTGACAGTCCCCTGATTCTTTTTTCACCGGACAAAACTACTGTCTTCTCCTTCTCCTATTTTGCGGGGAGAATCACACCAACTGCCTCTAACGATCTCCTAGTTCTTTTTTCTACCGGGCAAAACTTTCCTTTTCCGAAAAAATTTCTTTCTTCCCCTTTTTTATGATTTTATTGATTCATAAAAACTTAGTAATAATAAAGACAAAAAGACTTCATAAGAAAATTTCAAGTCTTATAAAAGATTTTTTTAAACAAAGTTATATTAAAAATTTCTTTTATATCTTAAAATTAGGTTTTGTAAAATGGGAAAAGGTAAAAGGGGGATACACCTCTTGTGCGTGTGCCAATTCAATTGTGGCAGCTCACAAAAACGCATCCCTCTTCTATCTTTCTTGAATCGGCGGTTACCCTATCGAAACACCTTATGTTCTTCAACCACAGCACCTCTGTTTCTGTTGATCGATGGTGGTTTCCTGTGATTCCGGTCGATGCTTGCCGCTACTCTCGTGTCTTCAATGGTTGGTCTCTTTGACTGATTTGAATTCTCCGGTTTCTCCGGTTGTCTTCTCCAGTTAAGGTAAGTCCCCTTTTTTGGTGGGTGCCAGATGGTGGTAGTTGTCTCCTAGAATTCATCCCCCCTGGGTATCCCTCGTATGATTCGAATTGAACTCCTTTTTGTGGTGTTCTTTTGTTGAATCTCCGGCGCCGATTTTGGTGGGTTTCTCGGTTTCTTGATGAATGGTAGATGATGAGAACCTTGGCTCTGATACCAATTGTTGGATCAAAATATACAAATAACCAAAGTTTTATTGAGATTTTTGAGAATACACTGAGAATCCACACTGAGATCTGTTACATACGTTTCCTATTTATAAACAACGAAGAGGTTCCTTCGAGNGTGGTGTTGATTCGAACCATTGTGATGGTTTGGAAGGAGGTGGTTATTCATGAACCATCACACCTCTTCACTAATAACTAATTACATTTAATTACATAATCTATCTAATTACACTTCTAATACTTAAACTAAGTTTAGTTTAAATATCCAATAAGAACATCTTATGAACCACATTCAAATACAATAAAAGTGATATAGAACCTTGATTTCATAGGCATACCAGACAAAGAAACCAGTATGCAAGTTTTTCAATATGAAACTCATAAAACAATGAAGATGAAGAAACTTTTATTTGATAATTCTTTCCTACTAATTATGGCACCAGTTGCTTCACTTACTTAAAAGATCATCTTAGGTTGAGTTTCTATGGCTGTTGGCATAATTGGCTCGCACATCGGCTATTAGTTGGGTGGGTAGAATTGTGCCTATGTCACATTCCACTTTCTTTTTCATTTGTTCTTCATGCTAACCTTACCAAGTTCTTGGCAATAATCTACTAGACGATATGATTGAGCCCCACCTCATGCATTGTATGATGAAATAATATAAGCTTCACCTACCTTCCCTAAAATTCACTCGTGTTTCAATCACTCGTATTGTATGAAAGCATAAGAGAAATTTATAAAAAGAAGATTTCATCACCACTACCCGCTTCAAAAATCTTGGTAGCAGATTAAAACTGAATATGTTTACTTCATTCAAGTGTCGCTTCATAAAGATAAAAGAATTTGCATCACTATATGCAAATATCCATCTGAGTTGAGACCCCAACGGTAATGATTCCAAATTCCTCTGCTAGTGTAGCTTGTCTGAGCAGTCGCACAAGCATACACATTTGAGGTGGCATGAGATAGCATGCCACATTCAAGGATATTTAAGATAGCTTTGTGGCCCTGCTCCTAGGTTTCTTCGTGTTATTGTCTACGGATCTATGCGCTTCCATAGTTGTTAAGGGTGCATTTGGTACGAAGACAGAACTTGACAGTGTAGGATAGAACAGTTGTTCAGCGTTTGGAAGACGTACATGGCAGGACCAGACAGACACAAAGGACTGATTAAATGACCAATTTACCTTAATGAAATTTTAGTGTTTTTTTTACCAAATAGTCAATCTAAATGAAAGTAACAAAAACACAAAACAACAATCTATGTATCAACAAAACTATGACTGGGTTGGATGTTTGATCGGTTTTCGAGTATGAAATGTAGCCCCCAAATATCAAATTTGAGGGGTGATGCATTTCGAACTTCGGGTCATGTCAGATTTGGATTTAGGGTTTAGGTTCGTAATACATGTTTTTTCCCCACCAAATTAGTAGAAAATAAAAATCGTATGAAACTACCAAATGACAAATCTACTCTTATATTAGATATAATGGTTATAAATTTAACTCCGAAATCCAAATTTCAAACGCTAAAGATTAAACTACACAATTAAAAAAAATAAAGTTCAAACCTCACAAAATTATATAAAAGGTTACAAAAAATATTAATAGAAGGCTTTATTCGGGTTTCTGGTAGATTTAGATAATGGGTATGGAGAGTGGAGACCCTATTCGAACCGAGTAACTCGCCCAAAAAGTCAGATTCCGAAGATCTACTTAGTTCGGGTTATGTAGGTCAGGTAGATTCGAGGGGTTTCGGATAGGATTATCGGATTTCCGATTTTTCAGATTTAGTCGGGTTTTGCTCACCCCTAAGATTGAAGCAATTATCGTGAAAGAGAGAGCAATCTGTACCTTGAAGAGTATACATCATACCTTGTTCTACTTAGTTCCACGGGGTAGGAGGAGGCTTCTTCCACTCTTGTTTTACTTAGTTCCGGTGTGTTCCACATAGGTGTCTACCGAACATGGAACAAAAGTGTTCTGTTCTGTCCTATCCATCCTGATATGCATACCAAACGCACCCTAAAAGTACACCCAAAGGCTCTGAGGTCTTGTCATCTTGGGCTTTTTTAAGGTCGAGGCTCGGCGTATTCACGAGGCTCACTAAGGCGTTGCACCTTGGCTGAGGTGCCTTGTGGGCCTACGTGGGCCTCATAAAGAGTTATTAAATACCTTATACCTAGTCAAACCCTATGATTAAATAAGTTTCCTCATCCTCTCACCGCTTAGACTTCTTAAATAAAGAGTTATTAAAATCGATGGCATAAGTCAAACCCTCATATTAAGCATTCTTCTATATAAATGCCTAAACCTTAAAACTTCTCCTTCACGACTCACACTTTAAACCCTTCTCCTTTTTGCCTCTATTCAAGTACTATTGGTTGGTGCACTGGAGGCATGTTCTTGTTGCATATTTGAGTTGTGTAACCAGGTGTTATTTATAGGGGAGGGTTTAATTAAAAACCCCCTTTAGAATGCAAACCATGCAACCCACTTGATCACCTTAGATTAAGAAAATCAATGGCCAAGATTAACATAAGCTATTATAGGTATACGAATTTTTTAATACCAAATATAGCAATGAAATAATCTTAGACGTCGATTTTCTTAATTTAAGGTTATTAAGTGGGTTGCATGGTTGGTATTCTAAGGGTGGTTTGTAAGTGAAACCACCCATATATATATCTCTGTGTGTTCATATAGAGGACATTTCATTTACAAACCATTCAATTCTAACAAACCATGCAAACCAATCTTAGTCGTTCATCCAACCTGATAAATATCTAATTTTATTTTGTTTCCTAATCTAAAACCATGATCATAATTAATGAACGCTATCAGCTTCCCCGTGTATATCCCATAATTAATGAATCATAATAATTGTCCATAAATATCTATATTATTTCGTAATATAAAAATTGATTATTGTTTGTATGGTTTCATTGGTTTGTTAGAATTGGACGGTTTGTAATTGAAACGACCCCTATGTGTGTGTGTGTGTGTAGATAAGACATGCCTTGCGTTCCTGAGGCCCGCGCCTCACGCCTGCACCTCGCTCCTAGGCCCAGGACCCTTTTGCACCTAAGTGCGCCTTAAGCCTTTAACAAATTTATGTGCTTCATGTGGTGCATTATTCAGGCAAACAGTTCCGCATCTGTAATTTCCCTTCGATGGCCATTCCTTTCAACGTAATGTGATGCATTTGTTCCTAATGCAGGAATATGCCATCCTTTTTGAAGTTCATTAAATGTAATGACCAGGTGTAGTGACTCATTATTTTTAATAGTGCTCCAAGGTGAGTTAAAAGAAAATTCAAGAAGATTGTGAAGCTCTTAAGATTGAAAGATGTAATGTGTTTTGGAGATTCATTCAAGTTGTGTCATATTTTAATATGTAAGTTTCCTGTATAGCGTATAAGACCTATTACGACCCAGAGGGCAACCTAGAAAAACCTAAACAATTTCATACCATCTTCGAACTTAAAACCCCAATTACGATTCCATCCTCAACCAGGAAGAACCCTAAGAAGATTTATTGAAGGTGAAACAGATGGAAGTATGTGATGGTGGTGATAGTGAACCAAAAAAGGATCTTGAGAGCTCCGATGAATCATTAGCGACAGGAACATGGAAGAGGGAAGGGGGAGAGGAAAAGGGAGAGCGACAGAGTTTTTGAGCCCTGATCCAAGTGTTTTTTGTTTAAAGGTAGCTTGTTCTTCAAAGGGCAGGATAGGAAAAGGTCGGGCTGAGGTGATACAAGAGCCCCCAAGAGGCTGAGCGAATAAGTTGTGTTCTAGGCCATCAAGCCATAACGAACAACCTTTTAAGGCTTAGCGAATAAATAATACATCTCATACAGCCCATTAAGTCATTACCGAACAGCGCCTAAGTGTTCCCAGCTAGGATTCGAGACAACCCAAATTTGCTCAAATATTCATCACGTACAAGCAAGACTTCGTTTGCATCGTCCAGGAAGGTTGGAAGGTTCAGTCAGAAGGTTTGACTATGTTCAAAAACTGGTCAAAAGCTAGAGCTCCTCACAAAACCTAATAAAGCTCATCTACTGGCCCAAGGAAACCTTGGCAAGATCTTCATGATGCCCAAGCAGCCATTCATAGGGACCTAAGTGGTAAGGTCGCTCATGAATTGGAGGCCTCCATACTCAAAAAGGCATGCTTTGATGAACAAGGCCTCCTGAAACAACGTGAGAAGATTCATTGGCTATCTTGGGGGAGAGGAGGCTGTAACAGGCCAATATTGGGGCTAGAAGTTCCATGGATTAACATGTTAATTGACGAAATATTCATTATCGATGTATGTTAAGATCTGTACCTAATCAATAGGGCTTGAGGCTGAATGCTCTGTGTATTTTGACATGGGGAACAGGGACGATGACAACGCTTCGATGGAATTTGTAATTGGACAACATATAGCGTACTGGACCCAAACTGGAAATTCAATAGAGGATGTTGTAAATTTATTATGTTATAGGGAGCCATTTGTCACCACTTTGGAGCAAGAAACTATGAACAATATAATTTTCTAACAGCAGTAAGAAATTGTGGTTCGAGGAAGAAAAATACATTGAATCAAGTACAGACCACATCATTACATTTTAAAGTCAGAGCTTAGATAAAAATGTACGGATCGCAACAATGTATTTAGATTTGTAATAGGAATAACATACTAACAGATATCAATTAAACAAGAAGTGTTGAAATAGAATCGGTATGAGAAATCAACAATTATATTTAACAAATATTTTAGGAATTTCAATGTTAACATTGAAAGATGTAATGTGTAGCTCTAAACATTGAAACATCATATTCATATTCATGACGAAGAATATATTTAAAATAGCATATTCATGATGAATAGCATAATTATGTATACTAAATAGCCTATTCATGTTAAATAGCATATTAATATTCATGATGACAATGGCAAATTCATGGTGAATGGCATGCAACTTAGACATTAAATCCATATAACTCATATTCACAGCCATCTCATTCTCTAATGATATTCAAAAAAGGAAAACTACACGAAATGACAACCTACTTCTATAAATTTCCTTATGATAGGAATGTACTTTCATTTTTCCTCATTACAGCAATGTGTTTTCCAAAATATTTATCTATTAGAATTATACTTTGGAAAATCTACCCATTAAAGCAATGGATAACCTTTTGATTTGAATTAAGATGACCTAGCACATGTTACCATGTTTCCATGCTGTGTGATTGTCCATGTAGGATGTCCACACGAAACATATTCTTGATGTTGCATTTTTATGACAGCATTGCACTTCCAAAATAATCCTATTATAGCATCATTTGTTCTATCACACTCATCATTGTACTTTTAATTATTTTTATCGTTTGAACATTGTACATTGAATCAAACATGTTTACCATCTCCCATATTACATGATTCGATCCATTATTTGATGCCCCCTACCAAATTTTGAAGTTAGCCTCCGCTAGAAAAGGCCTAAACAGCCAGTTACCTCCTACTTAGGACCACAATATTACTATAAATCTTCTTCAGGCCTCAATTACCACAATAATTAGACAAGGGACAATTGTGAGATATTTTTCATAAGCCTAATATTTCTCACACTCGGTGCATTCACAAAATAAAACATTAATTGTGAATAAAGAAAGCATAGAGAGAATTTGCCTTAATATCACAACTTACATAATGGTGGTTCATTATGCCAAGACCGAGGCAAAGAATACGACAAAAGTATGCATCCTAGGCCTCAAATACCTGGGTTATAAATGATGATAAATATGTACAATTGTACCAAAGAATAACTTGAAATGCTAACCTATATTGAATTTGTGGTATGGATGACCTTCTGCACTAAGATGTTTTTGCAGCTGCAAAGCATGGTGAAAGAAATAAAGTAGTTAGAACTTCTGATTGCTCTTCACATTATAAGATTATTGAAATAGGAAGCAATCTTTCCCAGTGAAATATACAGAACAGTAAGATGCCCGGAGAATCCAAGTTGTTAGGAGAAACAAGTACTAATAAAGAAATAAATATTAAATTTGAAACTTTGAATAAACGATATAAAATGGAAAAACATAAGCTAAATATCTGGTAAGGCATTATGAATGGTGTGATGTATATGACAACCGTTATACATTTCTTACAAGTTACTCCATGAATACATGTACAAAGAATGATCTTGAGAAAATTCACATGCTAATACATCCATCTAATAACTTATGTAATAACATGGAGCCATTGATTTGTTGAATCGACATTACCTGGTTTATTCTCCATCCATCATCGAGTAAATTCTTTTGATTCTCTGTATAAAAGAGTGGAAGTAGTGTGTGACTGAAACATCATCAAAGAAAATATACAGTAATTGAACAACTCAACTCATTAAATTGATGCAGACCAGAGTCGACAGCTTTTATTTCCCTCGTAGTCGCATCAGATGACATTAGTGGTTTGATAAAGAACTGTGCAAATCTAATACAAAAAAGGCATCATTGCTACAATTCCACAAAATCATAATGCAAACTACAGCAAAGTAGTAACAGAATTGTCAAAAAAGAATGAGATGTACCTATCTAGAGCCTCTTCAAAACAGTCAGCATTAACATCAAAGAAATAGCTGGTGTGCTCAGAAGATGTATAGGCGTTCGTAGAACCTCCATGCTATAGGTTAGTAAACTATATTTGAGTAAATAATCTGATAACAAGCTAGACAAGAACATAATACCATATGCAGCTTCGTGATGCATCCAACTTCGCAAACAAGCATTAATCTTTCTATTTTGTCAATCCCTCTACTAATTAACTTCTTCAAACTTTCATCTTAAACACCATCCATTAAATCACCATCATGAAGACTTATCTTCAAGAATATCATATATATTTGTAAACCTACCCTTAGTGAACCCATTTTATCATAACAAAATTGTAGTATTAATGAGTCTTGCACCAATAGGGATGTTCATGGTTCAATTCGGTGATTTGTTGGAAAAATGTGAACCAAACTACATGAGGCAGAAACCTGGGTTCCCAAACTGAAACCGAACCGTAAGATGAACCAGACCAAATAAGGTGGTTACCAGCTCTTCGGCTCACAGTTACCACAATTTATTAAAAAGAATATCATTTGAAACACAAATAATACTAGAATAGAACATTTAAACCAATTACACAACTAAATAAAAATAATTCAAGTGTTATATAAAGTAAGTTTAATTGTTTAAAAAATCCACTGTGCGGTTGAGGTCGACTCCTTCACAATTTCATACCACCAAAAGGTAAAAAAAATTACTCGTTTAGTTTTAGGCTAAAAAATAAATAGAGAAGAATATTAAAATTTTAATATTAGATATAATCTATTTAATTATATACTATATCCGGGTAGGGTACCCACATGTACTTATAATTCAAAACTAAAGCGACTAGTGAATCGAGCTTTTTCAGGTTTTCAGCTACGAATCAAACAATTTCGGATCGGTTTGGGTCTTCTAATTTTCTTGAATACCCCCATGCACCAATGACAATCAGTTTGGATACATTATTTATTGTCTAGAATTCTAGAGTGAATTATATAAATTTTCCTTCATTTAACACTAGAAATCCCTTATTTCAAGAAAATAGTTCCTCATAGACTCTCGGACCATCCGTGCAAGTTAGAGAGTTTTTTTAAAGGGTATCCTAGGCATTTTGCCTAAACTAGTCCCTGGCAATTATTGACTGCTAAGCATGCAGCCCTGAGATAATTCCTCAATGGCCACAAGTCGTTAACGCCTGGGTTCGGACCCGGGTAGATTTGTTATTGAGCCACATCCCCCATAAACCTTAACGAGTTCGCCACAAGCCTTTTGGTTTTATAGAATGTTAGTCAAAGGGTAAATGTAATACCCTATTTTATTTATTTATTTATGGGATTGTTAGTAATTTCCATTTTTTTAGCATTAATAAGATAAGGGTTCTATTCTTAAAAGTAGAGGGGTTAACTATCAACTTTTATCATAGTTATCAAGTTATTTTATTCTTTTATAACTTCAAATCATCAAGCAACGTATATATATATATACATATATCAGATGTGGATTGCTTGAGTAAGGGAAAAGTAATTAAGGAGCAAACCCTAGTCTCTCTTTATCGCCTAATAGATGTCGTCCATCATCTGTTGCCGCCGACCACCTGCCGCCCTCAGCCACCATCTGCGCC